>PTEX01000035.1:329210-624624 GCA_003342815.1 Eudromia elegans | reverse complement strand
CCCAAAACAGATAAAGAGTGAATGCAGCAGGCACAAAATCTGCAAAGTATGGCAAAATTGGTAATAATCATGGTATGTTGAAAGTCCTCATTGAATATGTTACTAATAGATGGAGACAAGAAGGGAGAAAAAAAATGAAGTTAAGGTTCCCTGAGGAGAAGGATATCATGAAGACTACTGATGAAGTAATTGAGGTAGGAGAAGAAGTGGGATGGAGATAGATGGAAGAACACTGCTTAAAGTGAACTTTTTATCAGTATTTCTCAATGTATTTTTTATGTAAACACATAGGAGACAGGTTAATTTTTCCTGGCAAGCAAGTAGAGAGATGAGAGGGGAACTGACTACTCAGAGTCGTCACAGTGGCAGAACTAGCAACCAAACTGCAGATGCCTCTGTAACATATGCCCTGTTAGGAGACACGCAATGAGGAAAACTTCAAAGACACAGGAAAAGAGACAGAAAAAACACAAGAGGAATAGTTGCAAAAAGGCAAGTTAAAACATGAAAAAGGTAATGCCAGGTAAAGACATCATGCCAACACCATGAGGACAGGCAGTCCACAGAAGCTGCACAATTCTATTATGTTAGAAATTTTCATGCAGCTTTTCATATATTACGTTATATATTTCAATGCCTACATATTTTTAGAAACTCAGTAATTTCTTAATTACGTTTCTAATAATGTTCCTTTCTATTCTTATATCTTATAAACCAGCAGTTCCATAATCCATGAATCTCAGATTGCCAGACTCCTAGACATCTCTGAGAGTGATGTTATTTCTCCTAGCTCTGATGAATGGTAAGGTGAATGACTGAAAACTCATCATTAGTCATGGATACATCATTATCCAAGTCATTTCTCTGAACCTCCAACTCTATTGGAGGCGAGTGCAGATGATGGGAAGCTCCTCTGCCAGGTGACATTAAGACACTAATGTATCAAGCAGGATTAGTAGAAGCAAATCCTCAATCTCCTTGTGTATTTATGTATTGGTCTGCAGAATTCAGAATCTGATCTAATTGCTTTATCTTGAGAATAATCTGTGTATGTCACAAAATATTCTCTGGGCTCCATCTCTACCTTAAAAAATACAAGAAGGTTACCCCTACCTCTAAGAGCTTAATCTCTAAATATAAAACAGATATGAAAGCTAGGGTGAGTAACGGAAGGGCAGTGCTTGGCTAAACTCAAGAGTAGGTTAGAGACAATGTCAGCAGAATTAAGATCCTTTGAATTACAACCCAGTAGAATCTGCACAAAGATTGGAGTTGTTCCGCCTAATCACAAGCACCAAAAAAAAGAGCTTCGTCAGATCAAATTCCCTCTATAATTGTTGAATAGAAATGGGCCCTTTCGGAGAGACATTTAACCTGCCCGACACCTTCACCTCCCTCAAGGCGTCTAGTGCTCTCTGTTGTGTGAAGAGCGGGTCAAATCCCAAACCTGCATTTGGGCATGTCAGTTATATGCCTCTAGCATGTCCCTCAAATCTCACACATAGTTGAGAGACAGGAATACATTTAGAATTAGACAAGTCATAGTCCTCTATATTCTTTATTACTTATTACTATTATTTCACATCTAGTAGAAGCTGAAGGCAGGAGAAAGTTTCTTTTCATATGCCGGTGATTAATACTCTCCAGAATACATGGTGAATTTGAGGCTGGCAGCTTCTTTTCTTTAGATCTGCTGCTTGGAAACTCTATTAAATCACAACCACATTTTGTGCATCCCAATGCATTGATAACATAATATTGTCTACTAAATTCTAATACAGTCATGCACCCAGTATAAAAAACACCATCCATAATGCCAGGAAATCCTGCTGCCTGTATTGATTTTGGTTCAGCAAACACTTCAGAACACAAAGGCCTGCCCAGGTGCCAGGGATATCGACTCTGCACTGAAGTTGGAGGGCACCCTCAAAAACCAGCAAGTGCTTTTGTTGCTTTTCTATTTTATCCTTTAGAAAAATGAAGCCTCTCTCACCCTGGAGGATTTGTCAAGATCTTGAAGGAAGAATAGATGTTTCATGCATGACTAGGCGGTAAAGATGGCATTTTCCAAAGAATACAGTTCACTCATTCATGTCAGCAGCAAACTAAGAAAATTACAGTGCTAAATTGTTTGTGCTTTGGGTGTATAGTATGCTATAAAGTGTGTGCTAAAGGGAAAAAGTGGGGTTTTTTTTTGTTGCTGTTGTTCATTGAATAGAGAAGCGAGACAGCAATGTCTTTCCCAAACACTAGGACATGTTTTGTAAACTCCACATTTCTTTTAACTTCTTAAAATAAATGAAATTCTTGTCAGTATCTCAGTTGTTTTCCTTACTTGTACTACAGTACATAACACAAATACTCATAGCATCTAATTAATTACATCTCTGCTTAATGATTCCTTGAAGTTTTTCTCTGTATTTTATGTACGGAGTTGTACTGGCACATATGCTAACACATATAAAAGACCAATTCTCACATACATCCCTAGGGCCATATTGCAAATGTCTACTACTTCATCTCGGTGGTTTTAGGTTCCCGCGGCAGCATCTAAGCACTAGAGAGCAGTGAGCAAGTCAAACCCACTGTTACTTTGGGCTTCCCAACCGTAGGTGCCTATGTGGTTTGTGGAAACCTTGCAAAATCTCCTCCCGCCTGGCACTCCAACTGTGCTCTTAAAATGAAGAACCAGAGGAATGTCCCAAACTGTCATAGGTGCTATAGAAATGCCCTCAATATGGTTGCTTACTAGCAAATAAATAGGAAATATTCATGGAATGTGTTTTCATGGAAATATTATTGCTGGTCATGGGTTAAAAAGCTTATTTTCTCCATCTCATTTTGACAAGGTTCCGAGAGGGTTTCAGGAACGGAGGTCAAGGGGGTATGACATCGATTATTTTTTATTGAATTACAGTATGCAGGACCTAGGACAAAAATTCAAAACAAAATAACAGAGCAGATCAAAAGGGGCAAAGACTATGTCGGCATTACAAAGCAGCATGGTGTGAAAGGAACAGATCTACAGAGAGAAAGGGCTGCAACAGCAGAGCAAGTCACGCCAGGCAAGAGCTCAGTTTCAAAGGCACGGGCTGGGTACAAACCAACACACCCACGCGTGACCAAAAGAGTGTCTTCAATACCTTTTGGGCATGACCCAAGCTCCTGTTAAAGCCCATACAAAGACTTGATTGCCTTCAGAAGCACAGCATCCATGGCCTTCCATAGAGCACAGAGCAAAGGGGTGCAATTGGATGGCAAGAAAAGATGAAGGGAACAAGAAAGAGAGAGTAAGAGTTGACTACATGTGTTTTTTTGTTTTGATTTTCAACCACTAGTGGTGTCTTTAAGCAACTAAAGGTCTTTAAACTGCGTGATTTCAGGGTGTATAGCTGATTGAACGCAGATGTTGAAAACAGTGGAGGAAAAACTAACATCCCAGTCTCAGCTTTCCTCTGCATGAGACAAAAGCTGCAGACCACAGTATTACTGGCACCTCAGCTACGACTCAGCCATATGGAAGGGTTCTGGAATATGTATTAAACAGTAACACACTATACAGACAGCCAAAGAGCTGCAAAACTTGCGCCAGGGTTCCTTGAAGACCCCTCGATCCGCATGTATGCAGGGTCATGATCCTATCCTCCCTGTGTTTTTAGGGCTTTATTAAAAGCCCAGATGTAGCTGGCGTGTCAATTTTCCCCAGTGTTGAAATATCCAAAATGCTCTGTGTTACTTTCTAGTTCTTCTGTTGACTCAGTGCTATCATTTTTCCCTCTCCCATTTTACAGCATCCAAGCATCCCACTCTGTGAGAGTAAACAGAATCTGGAAATGTTATTGGAAAGAACTGCACTTGGATCATTCCATTACTGAGATGAGCTTCTCAAACTCCACAGAGGATGCAAAAATTAGCTCATACTGAAATGTGAGGCCAAAGCAACTAAATCCTAGAGGAGATGGACTAAAGACTAAGGTTTCTAAGAGGTCGCAAATGGCAGAAAACTGAGCAGAGAAAGCAACAGAGGAGATTTTGAAGTGCGCCTGCTCTGCGATGGTTGCAATCAGACTAAAGCAGCTCTGCAAGTCTTCTAGATAGTAAAAACTGGAAATCGCAGACACAGAACATGTCCAACCAAATGGTGCCCAAAGGATCAGTGCAGTCCTTACACTGTCCCCTCCGTTGTGTTGACTTTTTGAAAAAACCTTCATTTAGCCGAGTGCTGACTGACAAAGGTGTCTTGGGTGCAGCAAATGCCTGACCGCTTCCAGCTTGATAAAATACACACTGAGCAATCGTTTTTTATACCACATTTAGGTCTGCCATTTATGTTGTGAGTCTAATTCATGTTGTGTTTACACAAAACTCCCACTTATCTCTGCGGTTTCACGGTGAAAGACACGGTCATTAAGGGGGTGTTGTGCTTATTAGTACTTGAATTATTGCTATTAAAGTGGACTCTCTCTTATCTCCCTATTTTGTTTGGCATCTCTAAGACTCTTTACGCATAGGTTGGCCCACAACCGTGAAACATGTAACAATCTCAGTGCTTCATGTTCCCTTCTGCCCACAATAATTCTTCTTGCACTCAGGATATTAAACGTTTCCTCAGCCTGTACTTGTCCCTTGAGGAGCGCTTGTGCTCCGCTTTCCCTACTAAAAATAATTGTGTTTATAAATCTACTGACAGATGTCAGCAAGTTATCTCCTTACCGCTGCAAAACATGCCTCATCTGTTCGCTAGATCAGGGATTAGCTCTCGGGAGCCTCCCCGCCTCAGAACGCTTAAAGAGGAGGCTGAAACAGCGCTGAGGAGCGGGCACTCTGACACTATTAGGCTCCAGAGTGAACGCGACGCTGGCTGGGAGCGGGACGCAGCCCACGGAGCCGCAGAGTGCCCGACACGGGAGGACGGCGGCCTCTCGGCCGTTAACTGCCCCGCCACGGCGGCCGCACCCCCAACCGCCACCGCCCGCCCCGCCCCCGCCGCCCTGCGCGCGCGGCCCGGCGGTGCCGGAAGCAGCCGCCTCCCCGCCCCTTTCCGGAAGCGGCTCCCGCCCGCGCGCGCTCCCGCCCCCAACCGCCATCCGCGCGCGCTCCCGCGGCGGGGCGGCCGCTCCCTCCCCTCCTGCCTCCCCCGCTGCGGCTGCCGCCGGCCTCGCCCGTCCCGTCCCGCTCCTCCCTCTGGCGTTCTGGGCGCGGGGGCGGCACCCGCCCCGCCCTCCCGCTCGCTCCTCCGGCGGGCACCGGAGCTCGACCTGCCACCACCGCCGCAGGTGAGTCCGCGGAGGAGGAGGAGGAGGGGGGGGGACACCGGGATCCCCTCCGAGGCGCTGCGGCGGGGGCGGCTTGGGGAGAGCGCCCCGCGCTCCGGAGCGCGGCGCCTCCGCTGCCGCCGCCTGAAGGTTACGGGCACCCCGGGGCCGCCTCCTGTTGCGGCGGCAGAGAAGGCGCCGCCCCGCGCTGCTGCTGCCGCCGCCGCCACCTGCGCAGGGGCGCGGCGGGACCGCGAGGGTGGAGGCCGGGACGAGCCGCGTCTCCGCGGGCAGAGGCCGCGCCGGCAGGCGGCGGGGCGGCCGCGGTACCCCGGGGTGCTCCTAATGGAGACTCGTGGCTCCAATACCTCCCCGCCTGCTTCCTCCTCCTCTCACTGGAGCCCCTCTGGGTATAAAGAGTTAAATGGGCCACGCGCATCCCAAGAGCCGCCTTTTTCCCCCGCTGTCTGCATGAATCCCTGGTGACCGCTTATTTTCCTTAAAACTCATGCAAGTGCCTCCCTCCCTTACAGACAAAAGGAGAAAAGGAAGGCGAAATGTGACATCAGTGAGCTCTCTGGCAGAGAGGCTGCCCAGATGTTTGCTGGAGTCGTTTGCCGACAGAGAATATTTTGTTTCAAGTTTTGCATTCGCTCCCGTTTATAAGAGGCTTTTTCCTTCCGCATTGCAAGCTGCTGATCTTTCCCAGCAGGAGGGATACATGTCTCCTGCTGGCCTCTTAGCATGTAGAGATAGGACATGGAGTGGTTTGTGCAGAAATCTAGCAGTGGCTCCCTGGTTTGTACAATGAAAGTGAAGCTGGGAAGAGAGGAGTGCCTGGGAGAGCAGCTGCAAAGACTGGGAGAAGAAGATAACTGCTCTTCTCTCATTTATCAGTGTAAATGATAGTAATCATAACTCCATTCTTAATTAAAAATCCAGTTTCTTCTTTACAGCCTACTTATTCGTTAGTAGCAGGTGCCTCAGCACTTAAACCCTGCAAAGCTGTGTGCATTCTTAGAAGAATGAAGAAGAATTTCAAGATATGTAAATCCTCAATGTATATTTAAACCCATAATCTATGCTTGTGAGGCAACCTGTCAAATGTATTTTCTGCAGTAACCTCAAAATTGTAACCTCTGTGTTACTTACATTCACCAATTTTCTTCTTTGGATGGATGCAAGTGAAGTGCTGTTGCTCAAAGCAATCAATCCCTATAAATGAGAAGTCAGCTGTGGGGTTATATAAGCTATAATTCTAAAATAGTGAACATCAGGCAAATACCCTGATGTGAATCTTCCCTTTGTCATGTTCTTCTGAATTTGAGGAAGGGGAAAGATTATCATATTAGAGTAAGTCACTCTTCTAAGAATTGTGTGGACTTTGGTGGTGTTCAGGTACTATCCTTACAGTTCAAAATCTTTAAGGAGAGGAGTTTTAACCAGGGAAGAGAAAGCTAAATGCCTACTAGCTCTGCGTGTACTGTAATCTCTGGACATAAACTCTTTATAAAAATAATCCATAGAAGTAGCAGCCTGTACTTAAGGGGGAAAAGGGAGAGCAGGCAGAGTCTTTGTGTTCAGCTTTCCTTTCCTAAGAACAATTTTGGTTTTAACCGCAGATAAGTCATACTGACATATCGTAGTGTTCTATATCAAAGAATAATATAGGTACATTGTCTTGTTGTGTACAAAGTTGTTTGGCAACTGCATTTCAGCTAATTGCCAGCAGCATTATTTCTTCTGCAGCCTCCCTGTTGAGGAAGAAATAATTATATAAGAAACATCTTGTAACTTTGATGAAGTTGTTTGTTTCACCAGCCTAGTGAGCGCAGTAGGATATGCCACCAATGACATGTGTGGGATGTTCTAGGTGGGGAACTCCCCACCCCTCTTGAGAGCTTTTACAACCAACTTCCAGTAAACTTTCAATGTCTCCAAGCTATTGAAATCACTGTGCATCTAAATTGGAATCTGTTCTAGCCCAGCACGGTAGTTTGGTGTGCTAGTGACAGCAGTTTGGTGACATATTAATTCTTGTGGATGTTTTGTAGCCTGCCACCACCTCATATGTACTCTCTTGCGTTACCAAGAACCAATGTGAAGAACCAGAACAGAACCATTGACAGATCTGCATAAGGGCATATGTTTTCTGGAGTTAGCGAGTAGAAAGTTGGAAGGAGATCTGGTACAAGCTAACGCAGTTTGCATTAGCACACCCAGAAGAGAGAGAGAATTGATTGCCTTTGCAAAGAGGGAGTTTCAATCTGTGTCGCTAATGTTTTGTTTAGGGTTAGTTCTATGTCTGTCAAAATGGCTTAACATCTTTGGGGAAATAAATTGGTAACACTGAGGGGTCCAAGCTCATGACATATAAAGACAGCATAAAGCCTAATGTAAAAGACTGTCAGAAGCAAACTCAAAACAAGCTATGCCTTAATCTGTTTATAATGGTAATATGGAGAGGAGCCAAGAATGCGAAGAGGGTAGCACAAACAAGAGATACGAAGAAGGCTGGTTGCATGGTAACTCTGTAATCATTACTTCAGTGGGATTGATGGTGCTTATTTTGTGCAATTGGCTCCTTAGTTCAAGCAATTGCCATGTGCACCAAGTTCCTATCAGTGCACTTCCTTTAGTGTATTGGGTTTTTTTTCCTCTTAAACAGTAGGTGCCCTGGGTGATGTGATGCGGCACCCTGGCAGTGTCCAGTGCAGTGGCCCACAAGGCTACATTTAGAAATGGTGTGTAAATACTATATGTGACCAAGTAAATATTTCTGCAAATTACAGAAAATGTGATTTTTGTGGAAGAACCAGGTACCTGCGTGTGTGAGGGCTTTTGCTTTCTGAAATTCTAACATAATGCCTTGGGTGTCACTCAGACTCATATTTCACTCTGTCCTTTATCAGCAGAAGTCTGAGGATGCACACATATAGTGCCCACATGCAGGCAGACAGTGATGTTTCGACTGGCATTAAACCAAATACAGTAAGCGTGGAAATCTTCCAAACATGGAATTTTTGTTACGAATGCTGAAAGGCAGCTATGTCTGATAGAGTCCTTAACTAGTAGTCCCACTGAAGCCCATCAGATAGTGCAGGGAGAAGCCAACCTATCCTTTCAGTCTAGGTCTTTTGGGAAGCCATGCTCTTTCTTGAAATGAAGTAGCTCATTTCAGTAAGACTTTCCCCAGTGGGTTTTATTTCAGACCTCCAAATGAAAGAAATGACACAGTCAGGCAAAGAGCGTTAGCGTGACAGACTCATGCAGGCATAAGTCGTGCCCTTGGTTCATGAGCTCATGCCATGGAAGCTGCCTAAACAGACTGACCCAACAGCCTTGCTCAAAGCAGGGTCAGTAGAAGCTCTTCTGTACCCACAGAGAACAAAGTAAGAGGAAAATTGAGTACCGCATGAAAGCCCTTATTGGGTGTCAGACTGTTTTGGAATGACACTACTGAAATACAAAGCTTTTACATGCTTAGCCATCTACACTAATTACACCTTGGTAGTACAGCATGCAAATAAAATCTCATTCAGAACTTTTTTATTTAAAGAAATAAAACTTTAAATTGCATACTCTTAACACCTGTTTTTTGCAAGGTCAAAATTTTTTATTTAACAAGATCCCAGTTAAGAGTTTACTACAATTCTTCAGTGAGTGGTCCAGCAGGGTCCATAACCATAAGCTGTTGTTTATGGTTATACATTTGCACACTCAATTATTGATGATTTTAATGATCATAATTTGATACTTGATTTTACAGCGACACACTGTTCACACTGTGAATTCACTGATACAGGAGTGCTCTGTACAGTTGATTTGTTAAATCATGTCTCCTTGATGCTTCAAGTTTAGGAAGGGTTGCCTGCTGGTGAGCTGATGAGGCATGATTATGCCTTTGAGGTGTCAACTCATTAATATGAAATGAGAGTAAGATTTATAGTAAGGCAACAAAACTTAACCCTGTCTGAACATCAGAGTTCACACTCCTCCTTTATAACGTCCAGAATTGTCATGCAGAATTTAAAGAGCAGATCTATTGGACTGAATGTCATAAAATGTGCTGTTTGTTAAGCAGGTTCACCCCCTAAAAAAGTTATTAAGAGTTATTGCTATAAGAAAAAGATGGCTCCTTGCGACTTCGATCATGGAATTACTCAGTGCAAGAGCATGCAACGCAAGAACAGGAAAATATGCCCTGAAACTTGCGGAGATGCATTAAATGCTGTTATTTGATTGTTTTCCTCTCTTGGAGGCTGCAAGAAGAGTATTAATAGCAGGGTTTAAGGAAACTGTGCTAGTATGAATTATTACTTTGGCTTGCTTTAGTACTAATTTTGTTTTAATTATAGTGCAGTGTAGGGACATGGACACACAGAGAACCATTTTCTGACTAATTTTTTTTTTTTTTTTTTAACAAGAGTGCAAACCTACTTTCTTCAGAACTATTAGAAAGGGTGAAATTAACCAAACAATTTTTCCACGTACAACCTTCCTTTTGGAAAGAACTTGCATGTTGGCCGTGATTGCATAACAAAAAGCTGTGCTGAGGCCATCGCTGCCTTTTGCCCATGGAGGGGTTGATTAAGTTCCAAATCTTGATCTAGGTAATGTTTCAGTGCTTTTGCTTAAGTGTTTTGGATGCTAAGAAACTTGGATGCTAATACATGATCTCTGCTTTCCACCTTCTGTTATTGCTGCGAGGAGTGAAAATTAACTTTTATGTGTTGTCCCTTGAATGTCTCTATGTTGTTAAAGAATCCAAATGCAACTGGTATTGCTTGTGTTCAAAGAGACTCATAATCTGTAGATGTTCTTCAGGAGGCCAGCAGCTGATCCACAAAAACAGTGTTTCCATGCAAATAGCTCCCTTGCAGCCAGTAACTTTCAGTGAGTATATAGTTGTGTTAGTTCTACTGGTGATTTTACAATTAAAATGCGTAGTTTTGTTGAGCAGCTGCTCAACAAAAGACTTAGGTTCCTCAACTCCTCTGCTCCCAACTGCCATAGAGTAGGCTACGAAACATTTTGTGGAATTATTCAAAAATTCCGGGAGGCCCTTTTGAAGGGAGAGTTGCTTGGTTTTTTTGAGAAATCTCTGTGCTATTTCTTTAATGTTTTTCCTTCAGAACCTGTTGGCAAAAAGTATTCTCTTTGGAAAACTATTGTTTTGGCACATGCTGAATTTCCCAAGTTGAGGAGCATCTATTTTCCTTAAGATTAAAAAAAATTGGTTTATATCTGTGCTATTCTATCTCTTAAAAAGATTGAGCTTAATAGTTCTTGCTTTCCAAAGGCCTAAAGGAATTAAATAATCCACCAAATCTAACCCAGAACTGAAATCATGTGAACAGCAGACACACACACACACACACACACACACACACACACACCCCTCACACATAGTCACATACCACACACATACGCACAATGTAATTGAATTTTGTCAGATTTCACCGCAATTTTAGTTAAGACTTTAGTTAAGACTTTTTTTGTGTGCAGAAAAAAACCCTAATCCTTCAAGGAGGAACCAAAGCAGAAAGAATTTGCAGCCAAATACAAGATTTTTGTGTTAAATATAAGCAATACAGCACAGCACTGATGGTCATAACTAACTCAGGCTGGCTAGCAGAGTTACTTTTTGTCAATGGTTTGACTTTTTTATCATTTCTGTTTCTCAGCAGACAGAGATCTTTCCTACTGATCATTATTAGAGAACAATAAAAATGCTTCAACAAAACTAACTTTTCCAGATTTTGTGTAGAAGTTCAGCATATATATTTATTAAAGAAGGAAAGAGAAAAGAAAGTAGCCCTAAAGGGATGGGAGAAACTATAAAATTAGCTTCTGGTTCTGTGCAAAACTGGCAATATTAGAAATACTGCTGCTGAATTGAAAATGTGCAAATGATAAGCTAGAAATAAAATAGTTTTGTAAGCCTAGCAGTAGTGAAGATTTTGTAGACCAGAGGACATCCCCATATTATGCCATACAACATCAAAAGGGGGTGAGGTCACACACAGTGAGGTCACACACACTTCTTAATGGAATTAAAAAGTTCTTGAGTTCAGAAAGGAATATAGCTCACACTTGCTAGTGCTTAGTGTTACAACCTGGGTAGGATTAAATCCATTTAAAATGTTGATGAATATACCAAATTTCACCAAAGACGGACACCTATAGTAGTTCTTCCTTGGAGGGGCTGACCTTTAAAAGAGTTGGATGTGAAATGTTGAAATGCTGTTGTGGCTCTCGTGTTGCATTATGTGTGTCTGAAAACAAAAAAGCATCTATATTGATAGGGTTTCAGGCCCATCTGGTGATGTGCAATAGTGTGCTAGCCTCACTAGTGGCTTATCTAAGATCCTTTTCATTCAGAGGATAATTAACTAACTAATTTTTCTGTTACTTATCTGAAAAGCTTTGGTAGCTGCTTCTGTGGATTGCCCAGGTGGTATAAGAGGAAAATCCTATTTGCTTCTGGGTTCAGAAATTAACACGTGATTGCGTAGGTTGCTTTAATTGTAAAGAATATTTTTAAATAGCTTGTTCTGTTAACACTTAGAACTTGCAGATTTTTATTATTTTATATCATTTAGCAATTCTGCAATTTTCTGACATAAGAATTTGAGTGAGTGAGAGCAAAAAGCAAACTCTTCAAACTATTTCTGTGTGTTCTGAGAACACTCAACTTGGAAATTACTTTGGTGGCCCTAGAGTAAGTCTATTCCTCATTCTTTTAAGCAGGACAAGATGAAAAACATTTTGCTCTTCCCCTGAATATGAAAGTTGGTGAATATTAAAAATTTGGTTCTAAGACTGTGGATACTGTTGATTTTTAGTGATTGCAATTTTATGCCCATAGTATGTGAAGTGGCCATTAAACTCCATCAATTACCATACATTGAACTAAAAGGCAATTAATTGCATGATTGAGCCTTTCAAGTTTACTAGATTGACTGTTCTGAATTTTCCACTGACAGATAGAGTAGTCTTGAAATGAACAACCTCTAAAAGTTGGGAGGGATGAGGCTGAGCAATGTTCCAGTTTCCCCAAGGTTATGTTACTGTCATTTACTCCTGCTCTGTGGAGTTAACCTGTGTCCTTGAATCACCCACTCAGAAGGTCAGTTGCAGGTCCTGGTGTATTTGCAGACCAGACTCATTCAGTGAGTCACCCATAATGAAATCTTCTTCCCATGAATAAAAGAGAAAAATCAATAGGATTTCAGGAGGAGCAAACTGTACTGTGTAGTATGCAGAGAGAAATTCACCAGAATTCTGAAAGGGAGAATTCACCAGAACAAAATATGACTGCAAAAGGACCTCTTTTGTGATGATGCTACCAAAGAGTACTTACAATTTGTAGTTGGATGGTAAAACAGATGATATAAAATTATTGAAAAAAACCCTTAATTTGCCAAGTCAGATCTCACTAATGAAGTTTATTTGCTCTAGCTGGATAATTCCACTGGAGAATAAAAGGAATTTTATGAAATACAAAACCTAGCATACTCCTGTTTTATTGGTCCCATTTTGCTGGCCTATTGTGGTGAGAGAGCCCTTGCTTGTATTTGTGAAGAGGAGATGGAGTATTTGGTAGTGCCTTCTTCTCAGTGTCTGCTATCTATGGCTAGGCCTGGGTTCTGGCACTTGCTGGAGAGCTTGTCCCTGCATCCTTAGTGGCCAGAAGCCAGTCAGCAAAACGTGAAGGACCGTGTATTTGGTATTGTTACTCTGCTGCTGTTGAAACTTCAGCTGGACTCTGAACATGCACAGGGAGGCAATGCCTGCCTCAAAAACCCTTTATCTGAAAGCTTAAACTCTTTCTATGTCAAGAATTTCCTAGGAGTGTTATTTGAACAAGGCTCCTGTGTTCATACTGCCTGTACTAATGCTGTGAAGGAATTTCAGGGTGTCCATGTGATTTTTTTTCCCCCCTCAACTCCTCCTGTAATACTATAGGACTGTCTAATGAGGCAAAATGAGTTGTTTTGAGCAGGATAAATTCTCTAAGCGATCAGCATCAGAACTTGTCTCACAGCAAAGCGAGATATGTATACAGCAAAAGCAGACTGCTTCTAACCACTAAAATACATGGATGGTTTTCAATACCATAGGCTACTTGATAGTGTTAGTGCAGCTGATGAAAACTCAAGTGGAGGTTTGGAGATTTTGCAGATGCTGTTGGTTTTCTCAGTAGCAAGTTAACTGCCCTATCTGTAGAGCAGCAAAACACTTCAGTAGGAGTTGCACAGTTTGTAGAGCATGGATTTTTCTCCTTTCTGGCCTTAAAATTAATCTATGAATGCTCGCTTTTTTCCCCTAGAAAACGCACATATGATTTACTGAACTTTTAAGTAAAGAGTACAAGGTTGTTGACAATAAATGGGGTATTTGTGTTCAAGGGAAAAAAAAAAAAAAAGACAGATTTATGCACATGTTTCTGGCAAACTTAGATTTTTTTCCAGTATGTCTTTTCAAAGTTGCCTTCAAACTTTAAAGACTGCTCTGTCAAGACACGCTGATACACTCATTTTAAATCTTCCTTACTTTTGTTTAGTTAATGTTGAAGTAGTTCTAGGTCTACTGGGGCAGAAAGGGCACAGTGGTGTGGCTGAGATTTCTTTTGAAAGATGGTTGACCAAAAAAAAGAAAAAGAAAGAAAAAGAGGAAAAAAAGCTGCTTTCAAAACAGCGAATATGCTCAGAGCAACTTCTTGGAAGTGGAGCTTTTGAACTGCTTTTAAAGGTGAAGTGTTAAGGCTCATGCTGCAAGTCATGGAGCAGTGCCTTCCACGGAATTCCATTTCTGGTGCTTTCCAGAATAGCTGGAAACAGCAGCAACTCCAGGGAAGTGGGAGTGAGGTGGGAGTTGTCACAATTGGAAATCTTATCTTCCTAGCGTGCTTCCCTGCACTTGAAATGCAGGCTCAAAACAGCTATGCCAAGTAAGTATGGCACACAACTTTAAAGTGCGTCCCTCTTCTTTAGTTTAGTGGCACTAACTTGCGCCTCTGAGATGGTGATTTTGTTTTACTAAAATTCATCCTTGCAGGCTATTGTCACTTTTATTTTTTAAATATCTGATTTTACCCAAATGGTAAATGTAGCTCACTATTAGTAGTTGTTTTATGTAGTATCTTCCATGAGTGTAACTTGAATTTCTTCAAGAGGTTTAACAGAGGATATTTAGTATGGGAGCCTCTTTACAGACGTCCCCCTCTTCTGTTTCAGCCTGCTGTTCATCCTTGGTTCTGCTTATAGTAGAAAATCCCTTGCAGTACCACAGTATCTGTTGCCTTACTTGCCTCTGACTCCTTCCTAGATGAACCTGTAAGTTTCTCGAGTCTGTAACTTAGACTAGGTAAAAAGTTGGTCTTTCTTCTACCACGCCTGCTGTTGTTGCTGATTCTGTCCTCCTGGTACATAGTGTTTGATCAATACAAAATTGTGCATTCTCTGTGTGGCCATATTCGCAGAGAAGACACAACAGACACTTTGTGTTAAAGCAATTCTTTAGCTTGGTACCGAAAAGCCTAGCTCCCTGGTGGCTAATTGTGCAGTGGTCGAGGGTACCACACGTGTAAAGGGCTTGAAGCAGAGACAGTGCTCTTGATTCCCATGTAAATGTGTACTTTATAAAAACTGCTTCATGGCATTGCTTCAGTCACTTGAACAATGACAATAAACGTAATATCAAAGTTAACACCAAGACTGTGCTCCAGTCTGCTGCTTTTCCTGCTTATTTATACAGATCAGTGCAGATAAGGCATTGCAGGTATATAGATGTCTTCTGAATATTCCATAATAACCATCATATAACTTATTCAGCAGTGCTGAGTTATAGTTGAACTGAAAGGAGGTAGTCTCACATTTGCTTTGGGTTTATACAGCACTTATGCTGGAGCTGCAGCAGTCCTGCTTTCTCCATGCACAGCCATGTGTTTTTCTGGGCTTTTTGTGCCAGCAAATTTGTTTAGGTAGCTGATCTGCCGAGAAACTGCTACAGGTGAATTTTTAGCCAGAGCAATTTTTGGACTGATTTTACACCTAGCTGCTGCAGGTGCCAGTGCTGCTGAAAGAAGGGCATGGAGGGTATTGGGCAGTGAAGGGCTCAGTTTATATCAGCCTTGCAAGCACACAGGCTTGACTGTCATACATTTTGTCAGCTCTTCCTTGGGACAATGGTGTAATTTGTTCATTTTCTTTCCAAAACACTGCAAGATTTTAAATTTAAGACCTTGTTTTTGTCCAGGATTGTATCTGCTGCTCAGTTTGTCAAATTTTTGTGCCATTCCATGTGGGGTTGAGAAACTTCTTTCAAGTGTCTGCTCAGAAGTCCTGCAAAAGAGACTTTTTAGTAACAAACTGGTACCTTAAAACATATGGAATACCTACTTATTTTTGCTGAAGAAGCTGCTGCTTAGTTCTTGGCTAACTCAAGAAACTGGTAGTAAGGCTGGATTGAACCTTGGGAAAGCTGCAGGAAGTTTGCAAACTTGTCTCCTGTTTGTTTAGCGACTTGCTTGGCGGGATCTTATTCTTGTAATGTGGTTTTAAGAGCGATAGAGCTGCTGGAATGTGGTGACCACTGCTCTTTATAGCAGCGTGTTATAACTTGTAGGAAGGATGTCACTTTAGATATGTAAGAGCGCCCTGGTTGGCTCCTGTTTCAGTGTCTGTGTATCAAACTGCAGCCTTGCCCATAGGGAGAAGCCAGGAATTAAGAGTTTTGCTGTGTGAAGAGATTTGCTGCTGCAGTAGAGTTGAACTCAAGTCGTTTGAACTCTGCCTGTGCCTTGTTGTAGCAAATGAGTAGTCACCTCTAGGAGATTCATCTTGCCATATGGGAAATACTGATCCCCTTTGGAGGTTTCAGAAGGAGTTCCGCTTGGACGTTGACTGTGACTTGATAACTGGTTGCTAGAGTCATGGGAAGCTGTAATCCGGGTTCGCAGTCAAACAGGTTCACATCAATGGTTTATTTTTGGGAGAAAGGAAAATCCATACTGTAAAATTGTCTCTGACGTGTTCCGATGATGAGGTGCAGAAAGCCTGTTTCTTTGCCAAAAGAGATTGATAAGTTCCAGGATAGTTTACCTAAAAACTTGCATTTGATTTCTTCTTTCTTGAGGCTACTATTTAATTTTATTTTCAAGTATTTGCTTTACATTAAATTAAAATCAGTATTGTTTTATCACAATTATGGCTTTTTTATTCCAATAAAAGCACAAGTCAAATTTGAGACATGGAATGTCACTTATTAAAATAATGCTGATCTAACCTAAAAAGCTTCCTTACTCTCCAGTTCTTAAAACAGCTGGCATTGTGTATCCCATCCTATGTCCTCATGTATCCCATCTATTTCTGGGTCATGGATGTTTCTGCTGATCTGGTTTGACTATTGTAATTGGAAGCAGCTGTTAGGAGGGGTGACACGCTGGGCTTGCTGGCCTCATGTTGTCTCCCTCCTTTTCCAGGAACATTTTTGTTGCAGGCAGATCTGAGTCATTCCTGAGGTATCTTCCTGATCTTCCGCATGCAGTGAGCTACTCCAGGCTGATTGTTTTCTACCTATATATTCTCCAGCACCGCTGTCCTCCCTTTAGCCAAACTTCTAGACTCGATAAAAAATGAAGTAACTGGGTGAAATTGTGATGTTTTAATAATAGATAAGGCTATGTTGCTTGATGGGCTCTGGGGACCTGAAATGTATTGACCCACTTTTTAATATATATTTTTTTCTCTTCTGCACTTTCCCTAAGAGTGCTGAACTTGAAATTCATAGGCCGATAAGCAAAACAGTACTGTGAATTGCTTTGCAGGAGCTAAGAAACTTTGGAGACTGTTCACACTCACTTTAGAAAATGGAGTTACTCTCAAAAAAGTACCATAGGTATTCAGAATAAGATGAAAAAATGTAGTGAACATTTGTGGACTTGGGAGATTATCCCTTGACCTCCCTTCCAACCTCAGTGATTTTGTGATTATGCTAAACAAAAGGAGAATAATGCAAATGCTAGTTTCCGTAATAAAAAAATATGGTTAACTGTTACTGTTTGTGAGATTGTTAGCTATTACTAATTTTTCTATATCACGTGGTGGTGCAGATGTAACATTTTGCCTTTCTGGAAATATTTGGGTCAAACTGTACTGTGTGTTGTTCCTAATTTTGCACAGTTAGCACATACATTTCAGATGAGTCATTTGTATCCCTCTGAATTTATCAAACTTACTCTCACCGATGTGATTTCCAGGTAAAAGCCGGTGCTGTGAAGCACGATGCACTAATTGATGCTCTTCATAGAAACAGTCCTCAGGGAAGAAAGTTGTCCTTCATAGAAGTGAGTGGGTAATGAGGTTAATATGACAGTCATGCAAATCTTTATGTAATCTTCTGGTAAAGGGAAGGAAACGAAACACCAGGGTTCAACTTCAATGTCTTAGTTTTATGAAGGCTGTAAGAATGCCAGCATGAGAAACTGTTTTGCAACTGAAGAAAGGCACTGCTATCCCGACTTAGTAACTAGAATTATTATTATCTGTTATCCTACCTGTACCACCTGGCTTTAAGCATAAAGGCACGTTTGACTAGTCCTCTTTGGCGAGCCCCTGCAAGAGGCCCACATTGTGCTGCTAGGGACACCTACATTGCCACAGAGCCAGCGCTGAGCCCTGCACATTGTGCAGCAGAGTCACCTGTCGAGCCTCTACGGATGCGCTCTTGCAGTGTGGAGCTTCTCCTCCCCTGGGCTGCTCTCCCCGACCTTCCGTTTGCGAGGCTCTGCACAGTCAAAGGGCACAGAGCAGCTTCTCAGCCTCTTCTGGCCCAAATTCCCAAGAACATGAACTGTTCTGGTGACACACTCTGTTCTCCTTTGAATTTTTTTTGCTGCTGCCGGTTTTGGATGCACTGCGAGGTACAGAAAGGGATAGATGTACTGGGTATATGGCCGTTCCCAAACGTTTTATGAACATCAGCCATTCGGTAAAGGGAGACAAATTTGTACGAGTGCTCCTCGCAAAGGAAAGGAAACAGTGTGAGCTCCTCAGCTCTCTTTGGCTTGATATGAGTATAAATGTGCACCAAGTGTATTGCAGGGGGATGTAATGAATAAATAGCACAAACCTGTAACAAAGCATGATTCAACCCACTGTTTTAGAAGAGTTTATTCTGTAAGAACAAGTAATTTCCAAATCAGATCTGAGAAACAGGACCTGTTCAGAGGCTTTATTAGGAGAATTCTACCTAATTTGGCCAGATGAGCAAGATGAATGAGGTGTAGAAAAAAATATAAGGCTTTCTCACCTTATATGAAAATATACACGTGTATTTTGGGTGTCTCAATTTGGTAGGCTGAAGAAGTAGATGGGAGGACAAAATAGAAGGCTAATGTAGTAGGGAAATAAGAGTCCTACTTCAATTCCTCCTTCTATATCATGTATTTGCAAAGATACCTTTCCTGAAAATATTGTCCTTACAGATGCAAACCTCTTTTCGTGCACATGTTGGGCATAGCTGCCTCTGTGGATGTGGATGACCATTTCAAGACGTTGAGGAATGGAAATTACATTGTATTTCTTGCATTGTAGTTCTTGTATTTCTCTGGAAAAGATACTATTGCTAATATAGCACGTAGAAGCTAGTCACTCAGTAGGCAGCGATTTTACACTTCTAGCTACAAGTTCCTAGTACAACATAAAATGATCTTAAAAGGCACTTTCCTGCCTTCTCTTTTTTCTCTGGACCAGATTACCACACTGTTGGACAGGGTGCCGTTGCTGATGCTAACATGAATTATAATTGCTTTTCCTCTATTTCTCCTGACTTAATCTAATCACTTCTCATCGTGGCTCTATAGAAATGATGCTGGTTCCAGCTGGAGACCTGCCACTAAGTCAAGCTCAGCACTGTGGGGGTGGTATCTGTGAGCAGGTCCTGAGCAGCTGCAGCAACTTTGATGTGAGCTGCTTCCTCTGGCTCAGCAGCTGCTCAGATTCATTTGTTTGTGGCCTTATTTGCTCTGGGAGTTCCATGATGGGCAGGTTTGATGGTCCCTTGCTCTTCCGCATGGAAGGATGACGTGCAAGGTGAACCAAGTTTGGCTTTCACATCCTTCCCCACTTCACTGTTTGGACTACACAAAGAGTTGTTTAAAAATAAGCTTTTGTGCCTGTCAGCTTTATTGTTGGGGTGGGGATCGCAGGTGGGTGTGGTGAAAGCCAACCTGCATAAAAGGCTAATGCAGTTGTTGGCACCACCCCGTTGGCCTTGTGCTGTGGGGTGGCATACAGCTATTGTAGGAAGAGTTCCTGTTCAGCTTCCAACCACAAATCAGTACTGCACTGCAAAGATTAAAATAAATAAATAAGTGTGAAAGTATTCTTTGGGCTATGTATAACAGAGTTCTTGCCTGTCCATTTTGTCATAACTATAACATAGGACAGGTAAAGAAGCTGTGGAAATGACCATAATTCATGCTTTTTGTGAGCACTTTTGAAAGCAAGTCAAGCTACTTCAATTTTAAAGGCAGAAAAAGTTACTCCGTATGAAATGTCATGTCCTATAGCTTACGATCAAAATTTGAGCCCGTGTTCCACTTCTCTTTTAAAAACAGACTTTTAAGCTTTTAAAGCAGGCGGGAGCATGTAACAGTAGTTTAAACTTTCTTTCTTTCAAGGTCTCTCTTCTGTCTCTGGTGGGACACTTGCTTCGAAGCAGCTTCTCTGGAAGGAACATTGCTTGCACCAGATCGCACTGACTTGCTTGGTTTGTAGTCTATTTCTGTTATCACATTGTCTTGTATTCAGCCGGCCTAAATTTTGCCAGCATAATATCTCTTTTCTGGATCATGAAGCACTTAAGAGCAAACTGACCTCACTGAGCCTCATCCTTTTACAAAATGACAGTATTTATGACAAGCTTATCTTTTAGATGTGAAGTATGTGGTAGGTTGAAGTTTTGCTATCTTCAATATCTTGCTGCAAAGTTGTTCACTGACAGTTATTGATGACTGGGTGACTCATGGTGCCGCTTGGACTGGTTGGACGAGTTTTTTTTAATTCCAGGTTTCTTTCTTTGGCTGAGTCTCTTGTGGTTCCTTGCAAAGACGTGATCCAGGCTTCTGAAAATGCTTAGTTTCCAGACATTGTTTCTGGTTAGAGAATATACAGTGAAAGGGAGCACCTGCACTAA
Organism: Eudromia elegans; assembly: GCA_003342815.1. NCBI lineage: Eukaryota > Metazoa > Chordata > Aves > Tinamiformes > Tinamidae > Eudromia > Eudromia elegans. The sequence goes on along the minus strand of PTEX01000035.1, from coordinate 604,165 downwards.
CCTGTGTATTTATAAGGATCTTTCTGCTTGGACATGGTTGTTACAGCCCTTCACAAGCAAAAGTGTTGCCTGTTGCAGAGAGTACAGAAAGCAGCAGTTTCTCAAGCTACTTTCTTGCACAGGGGTTCTCCTAGCTGAACTGGAGCTTCTGATAAAAGTGGAATTTTAATGTTGGCTAATCTCAAAAGGTTTTAGGTTAATTCACAATTGTTTATTTTGTATTTTGAGTATTTTGGTTTTCTGCTTAGTAAGGTTAGTATGAGGCATATGCAAGTGTGCTGGTGCATTGTAACCCAAACTTGTCAAACAGAGCTGTTGCAAGTTGAGAACTGGAGTTCAGAGAAACAGTTGCTTATGTTACCTGCCTTAAATACATATTAAAAAGCAGTAGGCTAATGTTCGCAGTCTATTTTCCCTTTTGAGAGAGAAATGTGAAGACCGAGACAATGTGGAGTAGCTCCAAGTAGAGTTCGGAGCAATTTCCATGTGCTTCTACTCCCTCTTGAGTGAAAAGAAAGCAATGTTCATTTAGGCCCCAGTAGTCAAAAGTAAGTCTTGCTTGTGCTTATGCTACTTATCTGTCTTCTTTTTAAAGTTTTCAAGAGTTTTTAGCTCTAGTTAGTGCTCTTTCTCTGCTACGTGCCTAGAATTAGCACTTGCTTGTTCTTGGTTCACTCAGATAGCTTTCTGGGAAAATCAATTTAAGCCACTTAATTTTCAATTGCGTTTTCCAAATTCCTTGACGGCTTCATGAGTAGTGTTCCTGACAGGATCCAGAGAAAGCTGTTCGCACAGATAGCTTCCTACTCCCAGGAAGGACTGGCTTAAGCACTGATGAAGCTTGAGTTGACCTGCTTTTACACAGTCTCAGCTGCTAACAAAATTTGATGGCAAACTTTACCATGAAGTCTAAAGATTTGTCATGTTTCACATTCAGATTGTTTGAACTGCGCATGGTGGATGATTTGTTATGTTAAGGGATGTAATTGTAGTATGAGGTTGTCAAATAAGGACATGCTGGGCAAAGGTAATAGTCTCCTGCACTGCGTTGCTTGATACTTCTATATATAACTGAACAATGTTGTCGTCTGAGTGTGGGGTTGGTGAGCTTTCTAATTACCAGCATTTAAGTTGTGTTTCATTTTTAGTTGCTAATATAAGCATCTCCTGTGTTTTGAAGCCTCTAATTTTTGAATTGTTGCACTTTTTGGATATGGGTTCTTCGTTTAGCATTAAATCTTAGGAAGGTGTTATTTCCTTGAGTATCTGTATGGTGACTTTCCCATATTTAAAGAACTGTGCTAACTATTCGTATACCAATTTGTTCTGACTAATACATACAGGAATATGACTGGTGGGGTAGGTAGAGATGAAAGGAAAGAACAGAAAGAAAATTGTTGGAACTCTGCTAAAACAATAACATGATTATTTTTTTCCATGAGTGCACACACACATCAGCTTGTTTGTGCATTAATAGTCACAGAGCCCTTTGAAGTAATGGAGGTGCAGAGATTTGCCTCTGGGCAAACAGGACAGAGACGTCTGTTCCAAGTGTACAAATTAACAGCATTTGCAGGCTAAAAAGGCAAGCTGAATCTTTCCACTCTGCCTGAACTAGATTATTCTTTTGGTTTGTTGATTGATTTGCTGAAACCAGATTATTTTTAGGATTTAAATGACCCATTTGCCTGGTTTTCTCTCCACAGAAAAACTACGCTAACTGAGTCTTGTCGCTGTTTTTGTTGTCTCTCTGTGCTTGCTGTTTAAACTGGAAATTCCCTCGAATGTCTGTTTGCCTTTCCCTGCAGCTGTCATATCTCATGTTTTCTTGTATGATGTTGACTCACTGTGGTTCTCTTCTTTAAATGTTGCTTAGTAAACTCACAAGAATTCTTGACAAAATCTGTGCCTTGCAAAGAAAACATTCCATAGCAAAATGTAAAGCTCTTCCCCTAATCACTACAGGATGTTGCACACCCACCCATGTCCTTTCCAAATGGTCAAGGCTCTCCTTGCTCACCCCATAAAAAAGGATAATTGAGTGGTTTCTAGCAGAATAGAAAAGCAGAAAATAGCAGAACTGAAATGTAAATCCTTAGATCTGTAGGGATTTGACCTGAATCTATTTTAGAGAGTCCATTTGTGGGGGGGAAGGAAAAAACAAAGCAACAAAAAAAAACGTACTAACGGAGCAGTATTTTTTTTTCTAGATTTTCTCATTTTACACCTGTGAAGTTTCTACAATCCAAAAATGGCAGCAAATAAGCCTAAAGGACAAAATTCGTTGGCTTTACACAAAGTCATCATGGTGGGAAGTGGTGGTGTAGGAAAATCTGCTTTAACGCTGCAGTTTATGTATGATGAGGTAAGCATTTGTGCTAGAAGTACTCTCATGAGATGTCTGCTGCATAGGATTGTTTAAGCATTTACTTTCTGAACAGTTACTTTAAACAGTTATTTTGTGAAGAGTATATGGCATGGTATGAAAGTTCGCTATTAAATTGAACCAGAAGTGGGGTTTGAGATTTTGGAGTCTGTCCTCTGAAGACATCTGTGAAGGTGTAATATGCTGTTTTTCAGATTTCTAAGCAAGTAGCAGAGATTTATAGAAATTGCTCAGTTGTATTATCAGTATATTTTGTCATTGTTTGCTGAAACTGTTCAAAATTATTTTGGTACAGTAGCTCAAAACCTGTTCTCTTAGGTGAGTTGTATGATGCTTTTTTTTTTTTTTCCCAATTTTACATTGTTGAGAGGAGAGAAATCTCTTAACCTCTTTTCCCACCTCCACCCCTTTTCACTTTTTGCCATTTTTTCACCTTTTTTTAACTAAAAGATACAAATTATCACTTCAGGGTCCTTTTAAAAATATTATTCACATATCATATATTCTATATATAATATTCTATGTTCTGTTATTATACACACATTCATCAGTTAACATAATGGAACTCAGACAGATTTTGTGTTTGGCCAGCAGCAGAGTTAGTTAGTGCACTGGCCATTGATCATTTGCAGTTGTCTAAGTAACTTCCAAAGTTTCCTTGAAATGGCTGACAAAAGCAAAAACCCATAAAGTGTTTGGGCTTTGGAGAGCCTGCCTTGATTGCAGAAATATGCATTTTGAATCATGTAGCCTAAATACACACAGTTACATATTTCTTACTGTAATCATTTAAGATGTTATATCCTTATATGCAGAGAATAGCATTTGCATCTGTATTTCTCTTCTTCATTTTGGTGTGCAGGCATGTTTTTACACAATAAAGGTTTTGTTTCTAGTTTGTAGAAGATTACGAGCCCACCAAAGCAGACAGCTACAGGAAAAAAGTAGTTCTGGATGGGGAAGAAGTACAAATTGATATATTGGACACAGCAGGGCAGGAGGACTATGCTGCAATTAGAGATAACTACTTCCGAAGTGGAGAAGGTTTTCTTTGTGTCTTCTCTATTACAGAGCTGGAGTCCTTTGCAGCTACCGCAGACTTTAGGTAAGTTACAAAGTAAGGTAGTTACTTGAATTGTAGTGGGACAAAAAGGTCATTTGTCTGTTTGCTTTTAAACATTCTGTGGTATGAGACAACAACAGCTCTTAGAAGAGTGGCAGGAAATTTTGAACAGGTGCATCACCACGCTCTCTGTGTACCAGTTTGGGTGTCCTTCTGTGTTGTAGATACCAAAAAGGCTCTTGCCATGGAGCAGATACTTAGCAGCCTTTGGTAAATCAGTGTGCTTGGCACTTCTACTGCCGTGAAGGAAGCAGTGCTTGCCAGTAGGCATAGTGCTACCCAAAGTTCAAGACCTAATAAAAATTGCTTATGGATTCTGTGATTATGTGTAATGTATATACAATACTGCATTTCCACCAGAGGTTTTCACTTCATATGAAGAAGGATTGTGTTGAATTTCTTTCACCTGTGAAATAGCACCTGAAGCAAATAAGGCAATTTTAGCATGTCCAGCTGTTTTAGCTAGGATACTTAATAGCTATAAAGATGGTGTAAGCATATTCCACCTAAAAAATGTGCAGAAGAGCCACACCTAGTTGTGTCTGTCTGCAAAGTCTTTGGCTGTGATGAGTATCAGAATTGAGTTCTGTGAGACTCTGAAATTATAAGCACACAGGCCTTTCCACTTCTTAAAAATGGTTTTATGAGCAACAGAGATGAGTAACATCTTGGAGTATTCTGCAATAGCTGTGTGTTTTGTGTAAAGGCCTACTTTAAATCTGTTCTTTCAGCCTTGCTTTGGTGTGAATTCTTTTTCTCTGATGTAAATTGAGGATTTACAAGACAAAAATGGATTCTGTACAGTGTTAGCTCTTCCCATCAAAATCTGAGAGAGCTTAACTTATTAAGAAGAGCATGGTAAAAACAAAATTTGGGGGGCTTTTTTTTTTTTAACTATAGTGAAGATTTTAACAATGTCAGGCTCTTGTTTGGTTTTGGTTTTTAACATACTTTTCAGCTTTACTTCAAGTTAAGACCTTTACAGTGCTAGGAGGCAATATGAAACAGGCATGAGTAAATTACAGGTGTTAGCTTTTATCTTTTGATCAAAACTGATTTAAAACATGTCCCGCTATGAAGAAGAAAAGAATTAGGGACTAAAGAAACAAACAAAAAAACCCTTGCCTTTTCAAAGTGTGACAAAAAAGGAAGGAGTTGGCCTTTGAAATAAAGAAAAAATACAAAAAGAAATGAGCCGTATTTCACTGCAACAGAAAGCTTCTTAGGGATGCTTTCATGGCTCAAGTTAATTAGCACCACCTATCAGATTATTTTTAATATGACCCCTAAGGGAGGAGGTCTGGAGAGCAGAAGTGAGTTTTTGCCCCTGTAGTGTTTTTTATTTGTCTGTCTGTACGCCCATAAATATAAAGATACGCCCATAAATATAAATACTTACGTGTGCATGTGTTTAGAGAGAGAGCTTAAGTGGTTTGAAGGCTTATACCAAATATTTGAGTCTTCTCTGTCCTGGAACACTATTTAATATAAGTGCTATAGGGTGCAAAATGACCTATTGAAGTTGTTTAAAATCCTGTTAAAACTTCAAAGGATGTGATCCTCCAAAGATAGTAATAAGGAAGACCTGCTCTTTAAGGAAGAGTGAGCCTTGACAATATGCGTGTTGAAACAGAAAGGGTGGAAGGAAAAAAATCTGTTTGCTCAAGAGATTAAAACTCTCCACAATCAAAATCTGAAAATGCCTCTGAAACACAGGAAGCTTTAGGGCTACAATGTTACTCAGAAAAATGACACTGTTCTTTTTGCTGTCTATAAAAGCAATCATTATCTCTTTAAAGTACTCTTAAAATACAAATACCACTGCAGCTCTTGAGCAACCTGGAGGAATATTACTTGGGATACAGTTCTGAGAACAAAGGACAGGAAAAATGTGGACATTTAATCCACGGAATTTTGCTCTGCTGATTCTCCCACAGGAGACTTGTTTACCACTTTTCAAAGTCCTCTGAAATGCCAATGGTCTTATTAAGTCATTTTGTTAATAGAAAGCAGACCTGCAGCAACTGAGCGTTTAAATATTTGTAATGCAGTTTGTCCAAGTGAGCTCTTTGAGTAGAAATGGCTTAGCTATAATGCATTAGAAAATATATATATTTAAATATATGTGTGTGTGCACACACATATACATATATATATATATACACACACAGAGAGAGAGAGGGAGAGAGAGGTTTCCACGTAGCACGTCTCCAGATATTTAGCAAAAAGTCTTCTGAGAAGGATCAGAGTAGAATTTTTGTAACCTGGGTTGCTTTTAACTCCGTAAGTGGTTGAATTGTTTGGGGTTGCCTCAGCAATAGTGAGGAAAGATACTGATTTTTAGCAGAAGTCTGATTTGCACAGATACCATGGTGGTGCCCACAAGTCTCACCTTGTTACCATTCCTAATCTATTGACTCCTTAAACTACTTTTTGAATAGCTCAAGACAATATTTAAACATTTGCTCTGGTTTCTGGGGAGATGATACACTAATCACACCTGAGGGATGACTGTGGTGCTTCAAATACATATTTGTTGGTTAAAAAAATAGTGACTTCTGAGTTGACTGCAATTTCTCTGCACTATGAGTGCAGTTTCTCAAAATCACAGTGTCACAGAACAGTTGAGGTTGGAAGGGACCTCTGGAGCTCATCTAGTCCAAGCCATCCTGCTCGAGCAGGGACACCCAGAGCACGTGGCACAGGGATGGCTTGCTATTCAAAGATTTTTAGAACAGCAGGAGATCTTGCTGCACACTACATCAAAGCTAGTTAGAAAGATATTAACTCTTTTCAGTTTCTCTCCGTTTTACTTAAAACTTGGATATGGGTTTCACTTCAGCCAGTGAAAGGAGTATAGTTTTCTGTGCTTTAGTTGAGCTTTTAGAAGTTTTTCCATCAGGAAGGCTCAAATGTCACGACTGACTTTGCACCACTTACTGGCACTAAATAGAGAATGTCTCTCCTCTGGAGGGTGGATGCAGGGAAGTTCCTTCTATTCCTTTGAGTGTATTTATAATTGCATTACAAATTTTTGTTTAATCTTAGACTTTTTCTCACAACGCAGTTGTAGTACTCAGTTTTATTTACGACTTTACACCCTTCATCCTAGCAGTTCAGTAATCAGTGGAAGAATCTGTCCTTCAAAAATTGATCTATGTACAACTTACATCTTTACATGGGCTTATAACTGAACCAGTTTCTCTGCAGAGACTTGAATATAATTGACTTTTGAAAGAATCCTGAAAGGAAGAGATTTTTCTCTTCTGCTATATTAGACTGCTACCTAAGTAGGTAATCTTTGTGAGTTTAAGAATTAGCTTCTGTGGTTTACTGAGGTCGGCAGAGAATGCTGAATTTAAAACTCACTGTAAACACTGCTACACTTTCAGTGTAAAAAGTTGCCTGACAAGGTCAACAGTTGCAATTACAAGTAATAATATAAAGACAATGGGAAATAATCTCAAATTGTCCCTTTATTAAAAAGATTACTTTAAATTGTCACCTTAAGCAGTCTTATTCTACACTTTTAATCTCTTACTGATTCATCCCTTCCTGGAAGACTCATTGTCTGTCTTGGTCTTCATTCTATATGGTGTCATATGAGGTTTGAGACTTCACTTATACAAACTTTATAAAAGGAAGTGAGTTTTCACTGTGAGATGGAAGAGTGTTTAATCTGATGAGTTCTTCTTTTTGTTCTAAGAATAGTACTCCATGCATTGCTTAATTTTTTTTTCTTCTTTCTTTTTTTCTTCCTTTCTTTTTCTCTCCAGGGAGCAGATTTTAAGAGTAAAAGAAGATGAGAATGTCCCTTTTTTGCTAGTTGGTAACAAATCAGATCTGGAAGATAAAAGGCAAGTTTCTGTAGAAGAAGCAAAAAACAGAGCTGATCAGTGGAATGTTAACTATGTGGAAACTTCTGCAAAAACACGAGCTAATGTTGACAAGGTAATAACTGGCCTCCTCTCAACACAGAGAATCCCTCCTCCGTCAGCTTTTACTTCATACCCCTCCTCCGTGGAGTCATACTTTATGTGTTCTAGTTATTTTAGCATTACTTGTGAAATTCAAATTGCGTACTTTTCTCCCTTAACTTGTGATGAGCATATGACTGGGTCAAGTTGTGTAGAACAGTGAAAATATTAGGTGTAAGAAGTTTAACCCACCCTAAATTACAGGGAGTAGGTTATTAGGCAAAGCCTTATGTGTCACTAAAAATTTCTTGAGGCAGCTGTTTCTACCTATGCCTTTTGTCATGTTTTCTCTAACTAGAAGGCAAGCTGTTTCTGAACAGAAATGAATACGAGCTGCTTCTCAGCCAGAATAAAACTACAAAAGTATGTGGGGTGATGCCACAGATGCCTGGTTGTATTTTAGCTCAGTGAGGAATGGTTGAATCCTGTTAAGCTTTCAACAACCTAGAAAAGAGTATCAGGAGTTTTAAGGGATTGAGAAAATCTGGTTCAGAAGTTTGTGAGATAGTTATATATCTGTATATACATATCAGATGGGAGCATCTTTGTCTCCAAGAAGATAAACTATTGATTAGATGTAAGAATTTCAGTTACAGCTCCTAAAGACTTCTTGGGAAAACACAATTCAGAACCTTCTCTCAGCCTTGTAGATTACAAGGTAATAGCTGGATGGTCAAAGGAATATGTAGTTTAACCTGCTAACCTTTCTTTACAGACCTATTGGGAGGTTTGGTCACGCATTGAACATTTTTCTCATATGAATCCTTGCATATGAGCTGTCAGTTGCAACATGAGAGCTATAGTGGTTTACAGAGTTTGGTTGCCTTGGGATATCTAACATCTGACTCTTGCCTGCTGACAGTTGCCTTTGTGAAGAAATGGACTGTTCAAGGGAACAGTAAGAGCTCCACGCTGCTCTGGATAGAATACTAGGTCAGCTAAATGCAGCAGAACTCTGTCTTTTCATTGAATTTAAGTCTATTATTATGTCTTAAACTTTGGATACATGAATTGTAGTTAGCATCCATCTCTTACTGTCATTTAGAAACTCCCAGCTCTTCAAAATCTACTTCACTATCCTTTACCACCTGGGAAAACAGCATACATTTTTAAAGCACTGTAGTTTCAACAACTTTTGTGTACACATAGCAGGCTGTTGCAGCACTCTGTTCAAATTTATTTTTCAATTTGATCTAGTTCCAAGTTTCTTTTTGTTGCTAGTGATTTTGTGGTTCCAGATCACAAGGTGATTAGCATGTACTATATAGGGTCAAAGTTTGACAGGCCATAAATGAGGTATTGTTGGCAATATTAAATATCAGGTGTTCTTATTTGCATGCTTTCTTGGAGCATCTGAAGTTATAGGGCTTATTACATGTCTTGAAGTTACTATTCTCTAAGAAATCTGACTTCTCTGAATTTCAAAATAGTGGCTTGCTCACATGAGCAAAACATGGTTGATCTCTGCTTCATTTGATAAAGGTGAGATAAGTTGAGCATCTTCTCAGTAAGTTAAGTATTTAAGTATCCCAGGTATACTAGCTTAGTATCAGGGCTTAAGCAGGGCTTATCAGGGCTGTGATGATGCAATTATCGTCACAGATTTAGATACAATTAAGTAACTTAATTCACATTTAGGAATCTAAAGGCGATCTTATTTCTCAAAGGAAATGTTGGGTTAAATTGATTTTTCTTCAGCCACTGCAATGAATGTTGATGCTTGTGTTGCAATCAATATGAGATTAGTGTCATTGAAAAAAAAAAAATGTGCCATAGTAGGTAGAAAAGGAGTTTTTCAGCCTCTCTGCCCTGCCTCTGTTTCACAGAAATGGATCAAATCCCCTGAAATACAAATCTAGAGAACGTCTTCCTGAGAGAGAGAAGTCTCAGAATTGCTCTACTGATTTGCTCAGTGAGGTTAGAAAGCTGAAATACGTGTTTGTCCTGGCCCCCTACAAGTCAGGTCACAATCTTTTCTAATGAATAAAGAAACTGCATGCAGTCCAATCCTGAAGCCTTAATTGATAATAGGATTTTGCTCAGATAAGTCATTGATGTGTTGCAGAATTCTGTTTCCTACTGAATCTTTTGACAATGAAAACAAAGTTCAGAACTGCTTGAACAGTGTAACGTAGCAGTTGATATTACTTAGTCTAAAAACTAGTTAGTGTAATCATATGTTTGATAACTTTGGTACAGAGGAAATGACACGATCTCCTTGTCACTTTTTGTATAGACTTGCATCATGGGGCATGCGGACTACAGTACCTACCACTGCTCTGGTAATAGGAAATTACACTTTTCAGCCTCTACAGTTAAACCCTGAAAATACATTAAATGTAAACTTATTTCCTGGGGTGTGCCCTTGGTGAGAAATAGAGGGTACATTTAAATATATGAATAAAAAAGAACAATGATACGACTCTTCTGATTGAAGCTATGTGCAAAAATGTGTCAGGACATGATTCCAGGATTCATAAGCAACTATCAGGAGCCTAGGGATCTTTATGGTACCATAAAATAAACGCTTCTGTATCACACGTGTTTGGCCTTCAAAACCAGTGAAAGATTTGTTGAATTAATGTTCTTTTGTTCAAATTTCCTATAAGTGACTTTATCTTAACCAGATGAAATGGGTGTCATGAGTGAGAATTTAACTTATGTCTCTTGAGTGTTATGTCATTTACAGTCTTGTGTCTCTCTTTTTTTCTCCCCCTAAGGTATTTTTTGACTTAATGAGAGAAATTAGAGCCAGAAAAATGGAAGACAGCAAAGAGAAGAATGGGAAGAAGAAAAGAAAAAGCCTAGCTAAACGAATCAGAGAAAGATGTTGCATTTTATAATCAAAATCCTGAATTCCTTTCCTGCCCTGACCATACTAATAAAAACCATAATTTATAAGCATGCCATTGAAGGCGCAAGTGACTGAAATTACTCTAACAAGTTGGAAATTGTAATGTACCACTAAAAGCATGAATTGGATCTGCACTGAAAGTCAAATTCACTGAAAAAAAATTAATGTGGCTTCAAGAGAAGCAAAGTTCAGTCCATTTCATAATTGCCTACCTTTATCACATTTCTTCTGAATGTAGTTTTTCATAGGCAGTCTTTTCTTTAATATAGGGGGGGGAAATATTTCTTTGTGGATCTTGTAAAGCATACTTTTTTATCATTGGTAATTGTCGATTCATCATGTCTTCTGCTGCCTTGAAAATTCCCGTTGTGACCACGATACCTAACGAAACCGTATGCCGTTGTTTAGCCATGGAGTTACACAGATTAGAGAAGAATAATGCATATGCAAAAAGTTACATTGGGAGAAATAACATGTGGTTCTGCATTATCTGATTAACCTAGAAGAGTGAAGTAATCTTTTGCATTGAAACATTTGAATATGCCTTAATTTTAAAACCTAAACATAGCAGGTTGCGTAGTCAAGGGTGTATTTTCAACGTGTTGCATGGAGACTGTCCCTGTACATCAGTATGAGGCTGCCCTCTCGGTAGAGTGCAGTTATGTGAATGATTTTGCTCACTAGCTGTCTGCTAGCAGTGTCTGTTCTTTAAATGTGTGCCATACTCTGGTTTTGTGAATAATGCAGAGCATAATCTGTCATCTGTATCTTAGTAAACAATATGGTATCTTAAAGCTAAAAGGTCAGAATACATGTAAGATTGATACATATAAGTCGTAAGCATATGGCACAGTTAAGCCTGGAATGGATGTTTAAATCTTACTGTGCTGATACCTTGAAACTTCCCTTTCACAAGTAATTTTTGTCTAGGTGTTCCTTAGGTTTCAACTCCCTGGGTTTGGGTGGAGTGGAGCTGATTCAGTAGCGCTAACGTGTTTTGAGTTCAGATGTTGTCTGGGAAATTCTGGTGTCATCAGCAGATTTCTTTCACATTCCTAATACTTGGCTGTCGGAACCACGGTGTGTTATGCTGAAGCTCTTTGCAGGTTTTGTACTGTTTAGTCTAGTTTATGTTGATTTAAAATGGGAACATTGTAGCTACTTTTTCTAGTTAATGTTGATATTAAATAATCAAATGTGCTTTGCAATACAGAAACATTTACCACGTGCATCCAAAATCCCCAAACAAAATGTGCTGCCTCATTTGCTTCAGAACAGCAAGGATACTAGCGCACCGTTAGTGTGCTGCGTCTCACCTAAAAATACACCAGAATGTTTGAGGGTTTTGGACTTCTCTGGGGTAAGGCAGGCTAGATCAATTCCACAAACTGTTAGACTTTTTATACACGAGTAAGCCTATAACTGACAGTTTGAAATGTGCTCAAGCAAACTAGGTAACATATTTAACTTTCAAGCTAACAGACGTTTTAGAGACTCAACTCTTAGAAGTTATATTTGTCATGTTAAATATTTATCAATAGGAATTTTGTATGTGCATTTAGTAGACTGCCAAGTGCAGGATTGAAGTTACTCATGTAACTATGGCAAATAAGCCAGTCTTCATCTTACTGTGTACTCATTTTGGTCTGTTTAGCCAGGGAGTCTAACCACTAACGTTGTGACTTTGCTTTGGAACCTGTATACTGGGAACTGGGGTGTTATGAAGCCACCAGACACAGGAAACTGGTCTTGGCTGATGCCTAACCTGTCCTGTTATTTGCTATTTGAGCCATTGAAAAGACAAATAAACTTCCTTTTTTTTCTAAAAAAAACCAAAAAACACCTTGTGCAGTGTTAACTATATTGCTGATATTATGCTATAACGAATAACATTTGTCATGGAGCTTTAAAAAAAAAAAAAAAAAAAAAAAAAAAAAAAAAAAACACCACAAATATTCCACAAGGTTTAGTGTATATAGTGTGCACAGTACCGGGCTAGGGATTTCACATGTCTTAGGAGTTTGTGCCTCACACCACGAGGCCAGTCTACTTCCAGTGCTTCTATGCCTGCCAACACTTTTCCTCTCCCGTTTTCCCTCCAGAGCTGCCAAGGATGTCTCCTTGTATTGGCAGGATCAAAGCACTCTGTGGGATTTCACTCTCGATTAGCGTTTTTGCCAGCAGTGTTCTTACCACCATTTCTGATATACAATGTTTTATAAGACTTGGGACCCAACAGAGGCACCACAGTTTGTAACAAAATGGGAAGTTCAGTCTTTTGTTATGTATGAAATGAAGATGGAACTCCTAACTCCTTTCTTCCCCGGAGCTTTTTGTCTGTAGCTTTAAAATCTCAAATCAACTTTTTGAAAAAAGCCAGCTGAAGCACCCGTGCTCTTACCTGGTGCTTCCTGTAGCCTCCTGGTGAACGTAGCTGAGTTAGCAGTGGTGAGCAGATTCCCTAGGGTGTGCTGAAACGGCCTCCTTGTGTGCGGGAAGTGCCAACAGCCAAGCAGCAGCACAGCTAACGCACTGGCAGTTCCTGGGGCAATCATAATGCAGTAAAGTGCACCCCACATTTGAGCCTTACGTTCATCATATTCCTATTTAGAAGCCAAATACTGTATCTGTTAGCATGCGAGATAAGCTGGCTGCAAAGGCGGGTTCCTTCTCGGACCGGGAAGCCTTGCAAGGAGCTTTGCTGCTGGGATGGCAGAGAGGGCGGATGGTCCCTTTGTGGTCACAGTGTGAGGCAAAAGGCAGAGCAGGCCATACACAGCAGGCTGTGTGTAATTCTTCACCGATACAGTTTTGGGTACAGCTGACAACACTGAGCCTTCAACAACTGAAAATGGACTAGGGGAGACATTTTGTCTTTACTCACGTCAGACACCACGTTGCTAAATACCCATAAAGGACTCTCTGATGCTGGTTTCCTAAATCCACCCAAGTGACTGAAATACCAAGATTCAGATTTTTGACTGGATATAAATCTCTGTCTGCCTACAAGAAGCAATGTGGTTGAATTTTGTTTTTCCAGTCAATTTAGTTTTAATGAAACCTGAACTGCTGTCACTGCGGTGTGAATGCAGTTTGACTCTAGGCGTTTAGATGGCTCTTAAAACTCAGGTAAGAATTCTGGGGCAAATAAAGCAGCTTTTCCATCTTAGGACTGCTCCAATGACCGAGTGTGCTTTTCAGTGGTGCCTCATGGAAGAAACTTCAGGCTCTCCTGGCAGGTTTTTGTGGGAGCTCCAGTATGTTACTAATGCTGAATGGAGAAGAGGGAGGTGCTGGTGCTGCTGGTCCTGGGGTGCACGTTAATTTTGGATCTGATTGCCTTAGCCGGCTGCAACCTCCTCAGTTTCAAGGAGATCCTGGATGCATCTAGTCACTGGTACAGTCCTATGTGGGGGGAATACTCAGAAGGTACAGCTTGGGTTTGTGGGTGCTAGGGTCTGCCCATCCCTGCTGCATCTTCCTCTTCCCCCACTGTCTCTTCCACGTAGCATACAAAGTTTGGGTTGCTGGAAAGTTTCTCCATCCTCTTGATTAATACGGTACTCACCAATGTTTAGCCCTAGCAGGGTACTTCATGCTTACAACCTCTGTGCTGAGGGTAATCCAGCTCCAGAGCGCTCTTAAAATGTCCCAATATCGGAAAGTACTTCTCCTGTTTCCTTTGTACTTAGTTAAGCAGAGGCAAGGAAGTGGATCTATGTTTAATAGTGTTCCCCTGAAGTTATTCCCACAGGCAACCACACTGGAAATTTTCTTGGAAATAAACAATAATTGCTTTGGTCATTTCTGTATCTCTCATGCTGGAAATTGTTGTTTCAGAAATCTCATTTCCTAAGTGGTTTGCGATAAGTAGCATGACTTAGTTTTCCTTGATCCCTGTTATTCTAAGAAAAACCTGGCCATTTCTCATCATAATCTGGCAATGCTCATTTGAAGGTATCCTCTGGGGATAATCACCTGTCTTAATGTTTATGGATGGGGGTAATGGAGATGGGGCAAAGCCAAGGGCCAGCCAGAGGTGGGAGCAAAGTCTGCTAACACAGCGAGGTGCTGATGCTGTATGTGCCGAGGAAGGCGTGCCACAAATACTGCCGCAAGCAGCACTGGGATACACTCACATTAATCTCCTGAGATGGTCACGGGTGACCTGTCTGTGTGTCCAAGGAGAGCTGATCTGGAGCAGGTCTGATACTATAGCGTGTGTTCAGGAGGCAGCCTTAGTGTCAGTAACGTGATCTTGGCTGCTGAACTGTACCATTACTGAAGGCATGCATAAAAGCAGAGCTCTGAGAAGATACTTTCAAGACTTTTAATTTTTTTTCATGCCACATCTATTATCAACACCGTGAGGGGAAAAAAACAAAAGAAAGAAAGGAACCAGCACGGAACACCTGATTTTTTTCAAAGCACTGTCTTTAATGGTATGACATCCCTGCATGCTGGTTTTTGGTTTGGTGCTAGAGTAGTTGTTCAAATGAGTTTTGCATCCCAGCACGGCATTGATTTGCAGGAAGGGAACGCGCTGACTTTCCTGGCTGCGGCTCCAGACGCTCCCGAAAACGGCAGGGGAAACCCGGCTGGCACAGCCACCTGCTGGCCGCAGCACCCCGAGCTCCCTCAGCTACCTGAGCCCAACACCAAAGCAGTTTGATTAAATGAACTGGGTGGTGCGGGCCTGGAAAGAGCAGCAGTGATCACCTGAGGCTGTTGAACTGATGGCCATGTGAAGTGCTGGGTGAGTTTAAAGGCCATCAAGACGTGAGCTCTATGTGTGTAACTCCACTCACCCGGAGAGGAGCCTGGATATCAATCTTCTTTCTCTGGTGGGTGCCCGTCACTGTGTGGCCTTGGGGATAAAACCCTTGGCCTTCTTGTGTGAGTCACTTTCACCAGTGTAGAAATCTTTACCTCTTTGGAATTCAAAGTAAGTTACATACAGCGATATCCTTCATGTGCAGATCAACCACAATGGTGCTGCCAGCCCCATTTACCGCTGAAAACCAAGGCTGAATCACAGAACAGCTATAGAAAACAGTATTTGAAGAGAAAACACCCCTTCATCCTAAAGATCTCCTTTGCTTCCAGGGCAGGTTTCGGGAAGGCGAGACCCCTTTGTCAGTTCCTGCGTTCCCTGACCAATCTCCATTTCCCTTCGCGGAGCCTGTTCCACTTCTGGGTCATGGGTGGCTGGTACTGGCTACCATCTATTTTAGCTTGGCCTTTGTGCGCTTATTTCTACTAAAAACACTTCCAGGTGAGGTGAGCACATCTATCTTAATCCAGGAGCTCGTTCTTTCTGTAAGCATTAATGCTATTTTCCCCTCTTTCTTCTAACTGTACGTCAAGTAATCTATTAAACTTCTCACTCACATGCTACTTGTAGGGTTAATCTAAGGCCTGGCTTGATTCACCCTGTGGGAACAAAGGCAATTGCTTTTTTTATTTCAAAAACTGCTTAGAAAATTCTTCTGGCTTTCTGACCTGAATACACAGAAATTATCTGAAAAATGTAATATACAGAGTGGCTTTTTAAAAGAGTTCGTCCTCAAGAAGATATTTAACGTCCCTCAAGAACAATTAGTCATCAGTAATCAAGAAGCTAGTTCCCATCTAGTAGCTAGACCTCTCCTAATGCTTAAACCAAGCACTGAATAGAGAGGGGCGCAACAGAGGAAGAACTTCCCCACTTCATATTAAAATTCCTTCCCAGATGTTTTTCACCCTATGCTCTGTCCTTGCTCTATGCCCAGACTACTTATTCTTTCCAGCTGTAAATAATATTCCTCATCTGCTTCATAGAATCAGAGAATCCTTAAGGTTAGAAGGAACCTCTGGAGATCATCTAGTCCAACCCCCCTGCACACGCAGGGTCTCCTACAGCATGTGGCACAGGATTGTGTCCAAGCAGGTTTTGAAGATCTCCACAGAAGGAGACTCCACCACCTCTCTGGGCAGCCTGTTCCAGGGCTCTGTCACCCTCACTGTTAAGAAATTCTTCCTCAAGTTCCTGTGGAACTTTTGATGTCTCAATTTGTGGCCGTTTCCTCTAGTCCTATCAGTGGCCACCACTGAGAAGAGGCCAGCCCCATCCTCCTCACTCCCTCCCTTGAGGTACTTATACACATTGATCAGGTCCCCTCTCAGCATTCTCTTCTCCAGGCTGAACAGGCCCAGCTCTCTCAGCCTTTGCTCATAGGGCAGATGTTCCAGGCTCTTAATCATCTTCGTGGCCCTGTGCTGGACTCTCTCTAGCAGCTCCGCATCCCTCCTGCACTGGGGAGCCCAGAACTGCACACAGTACTCGAGGTGCGGCCTCACCAGGGCTGAGTAGAGGGGCAGAATCACCTCCCTCAACCTGCTGGAGACGCTCTGCTTAATGCACCCCAGGATCCCATTGGCCCTCTTGGCCACAAGGGCACACTGCTGCCTCATGGTCAACTTGTCGTCCACCATGACGCCCAGGTCTCTCTCTGYGGAGCTGCTCTCCAGGAGGTCGGTCCCCAGCCTGTATGGGTGTCTGGGGTTATTCCTGCCCAGGTGCAGGACCCTGCACTTGCCCTTGTTGAACTTCATGAGGTTTCTCATCATCCAGTTGTCCAGTCTGTCCAGGTCCCTCTGGATGGCAGTGCAGCCCTCAGGGCTATCAGCTGCTCCTCCCAGTTTGGTGTCATCAGCAAACTTGCTGAGGGAGCACTCCATCCCTTCATCCAGGTCGTTAATGAATAAGTTGAACAGGACCGGACCAAGGACTGACCTCTGGGGGACACCACTATCCACAGGCCTCCAGCTGGACTCGGCACCACTGATCACCACCCTCAGAGCTCTGCCATCCAGCCAGTTCCTAATCCACCTCCCTGTCCACTCATCTAACCCACTCTTCTGGAGCTTGCCCAGGAGGATGCTGTGAGGGACGATGTCAAAAGCCTTGCTGAAATCCAGATAGATGACATCCACTGCTCTGCCCTCATCTATCCAGCCAGTCACCCCATCGTAGAAGGCTATCAGAGTAGTCAAGCATGATCTCCCCTTGGTGCACCCATGCTGGCTACTCCTGAGCACCTTCTTCTCCTTCATGTGCCTGGAAACAGCAGTCAGGATGACCTGCTCCATCACCTTCCCAGGGACAGAGGTCAGGCTCGCTGGCCTGTAGTTGCCCGGCTCCTCCTCCTTGCCTTTTTTGAAGACCGGGGTGACATTGGCTTTCCTCCAGTCCTCCGGCACTTCCCCCGTCCTCCAGGACCTTTCCAAGATGATGGAGAGTGGCTCGGCTACGACATCTGCCAGCTCACGCAGCACTCTGGGGTGCATCCCATCGGGGCCCATGGATTTGTGGGTGTTGAGTTTCCTGAGGTGCTCTCTGACCCAATCTTCCTCTACGCAGAGCAAGTCTTCCTCTCTCCAATTTCTTCTCTTTTCCCTAGGGTCTGGGCTTCCAGAGGGCTGCCCTCGGTAAACGATAGAGCAAAGAAGCCATTCAGCAACTCTGCTTTTTCTGTGTCTTTGATAAACAGGGTACCTACCCCGTTCATCAGTGGACTCACATTTTCCCTAATCTTCCTTTTGCCATTGATATATTTGAAAAAGCTCCTCTTGTGATTTGTGATCCAAATGTGTCTTAGCTTTCCTTGTCACATCCCTGCATCCCTGACAACATTCCTAAAACCCTCCCAAGAGGCCTGTCCTTTTTTCCACATTTTGTAGAATGTCTTCTTCTGTTGGAGTTTTGCCAGGAGCTCCTTGCTCATGCTTCTCTTGCTCCTTCCCTTGCTCCCTGCTTCCCTCCTCCTATCTGGAGGAAACCATTTGGTTTGAGGGTGGAGGGAAAGTTATTTACAAATTCTTGAGATACAAGTATGTTACACTGCAAGTGGAGGAAAAGGCACATATTAGCACATGGATCAAAAAATAGACCTTTCCTCACTTGCTGAGCTGGGAGGCAATCACTTCTTTTTTTCTGCACATTCATTTTTTGTTTGGATTTTTATCATATTTAGGGCAGGAGAGCAAGGAGACAATGGGGGAACCATCTGCTTGGGGAGCTGCCAATTCCTTGCAGCTGTGGGTGTATGGAGTGTTGGTGGGGGAGTTTGAATGAACCTTGTTAAGGGATCTCAGCCAGGACTGATGAGTCCCACCAGGAGTAGGTTTAGAATCAGGGCATCTCTGTGTCAAGGTGAACAGGGACTTGCAGAAATCAAGGAGAGAAGAGAGACATATTGAGATTAAGATCTATCTGAGAAAAGCAGTTAGAAAAATAAAGAAATTGGGAAGTGTGGAGCATCTGGGCCAAAGATCCCAGAGTCTCCACAGAGAGTGAGAAGCTAAGACAAGAAGTGGGAACCAAAGCTGTGTGCACCAGTGAGGTGACCAAACCTCCGGATGTTCCTTTAGCCCAAAGCACGATGGGACCATCCCTTCCCTTTGTTCAAAGCGTGGAAGAAATCACTGAAGAGGCCCATGGGGCAGCTCGCCCTGATCCAGCCCTACAAGGCTTCAGCTGGGGCACTGTTCTACAAGCACAAGGCAGCACAGAACAAGGCTGCAAACCAGATATATGCCCTACTTCCTTTTTCACATTTTCCTGGCAACATCAGTACTGATTTTCAGATGATTCCTTACTATAGCAGACGCAGGCAAGGCTGTAATAAAAAAAAACTTATTAGCCCTTTTGCTTGCACCAGCTGTAGGGAGGCTGCAGCAGTCACTTTTTTTGTTCTGGACAACCAGGTGACAATCCTAACGTCACCCAATGTCCCAGGTAGGAGGTGGGGAGCCTCTCGCCAATATGGGTCAAGAGCCCCTTGGATGCACACGCTGAGAGCAGAGGCACAGCAGTGTCCAGGGGATTAATAATATTGTCTGACCACTGTCTTAGAGATCATGAACTGTTTGTCTTTAACTTAGTTGAACTTGTTTAGTGTGTTTCTGATAAAGTTATTTCTGCCTTTCTCTTCTTTTTGGGAAGAAAAATCTGCAAGATGGATTTTTTTTTTTTCAAAGCATCAAGATAGGGGATCTGTTGGCTGAAATACTGCCAGACTAATGTAGTAACAGACTAATGTGTTAAATATTAGTCATCTCTAAAGAATGATCCTAAAAGAGTAATCCTTCTGTTTTATCTTCTAACTGCCAAAGTGCCTACTGAAATAGCCTAGGGAAGTGTCAAAAGAGCAGCTAAAATAGTCTACCATTTCCACGGATAGCAGTTGGCTGGAGGACTGACTTGTGGAGGGAGCTGCTGGCTGCCCCCAGGTGCCTGCGACAGACTCGCGCCTCCTCCGTGGGGTGAAGGCAGCTCGGAGGATTTTCCTGCTCGGGGGCTGTTGTGTGAGGAGTGATTTTTTTCACGTGGGAAGAAACCAGAGGAGATACCGGAAAGAGCAAGCGCTTCTGTGCTGCAGGGTTGTTGAGGATGTTCTCCACTCACCTCCCCAAACCATGTAAATGACAAACATCCAAAACGTGGATGTTAATGACTAGCCCAGTGCTCCTACACTAAGACTGTGGTTCACAGACACCTATCTGCTCTTCTAATGTCGGGTGCACTAATAAAATCAATACAACAACATTTTGTTGTATTAAAAACAAATCACTGCATATTGCTTCCTCCATCAGGAACAACTGGTTGTTATTGGGGTAATAAATGCTTCTAAATGGGATGATGCTGCGGGCCCTTGGGGTGAGGCTATTTGCTGAAATATCAGCAGAGGAAGAGACCGTGTTTAGAACAAGCTACCGGCTACAAGCTTGTTTATCATTAGCAAATGACTCTGGTCATGTGAGTAGCCTTGTGACTAAGGAGTGCAGCAAAAAAGCTGCAATAATTTTTAATATTTCTGATGTTAAGACCTTGATCCTCTTTTATATTAGAACTGGACGATCCCTCTTCCAGAGGGATTTCTCTTCTCAGTAATGCTTAATGCACTTGGCTGTAATTAGCTTTTAGCAAAATCAGGAAAAAACACAGCAAGAGGAAATCACGAAGGCAGTTGTCCCTGCCAGTTGCTTTCCTTCTCGTTTTGTCTGGATGCTTAAAGTATCTTCCCCTGCTTTCCTTGCCCCACGGCTCAGGAAGGTGGATCACACCGGATGCTGTTCCCTGATTCCTGGCTAGGATTTCAAGGCTATTGCTCTTTATGCAGACCTTAATGATGCTCCTTGGGCCAGCTATTTCCATTTGCCCACCCTGCTGGGAGGAGCGATGCTGAGATCCATGGAATGATGCTGGATTTATTTTGTGGAAATTATTTGCAGCAGCAGAGAACAGAGTTTACCTTAAAGCTTATTATGGATATCAGCCTAAAATATTTCAAGGCTTAGTGGCCTGGATATTGTTTTTGGTTGCAAAAAGTAATTCCATAGACTCTGCTGAAGATTTCCATTTTACCCTGGATCACTCGTATCAGAGCTCTGTGACCACAGAAAGATGCTGTGGTAGCATCAGGTAGGAAATCCAGTGTCCTTGTCAAAACTGGAAAAAAATTAGCTCTGAGAAATGTGAAGGAAAGGGCAACAGAACAAAAGACTTTTCAAGCCTTTTAGGAGGCTTGAAATAATGCATATACTCTGAAACACAGACATATGTTATCCTTATAAAGTGATAGAAGGACTGAAGAAGCATGTGTGAAAATTTTCCTGGGATTTGCAGGATCTGATTAATGATCATATTAGTCACGTTTTCACTAATCAGAGTGGGTTTTGGCCTCTCCTCCCTTCACTGAGATGCAATGATTGCTTTTGTGGATATTAGAAGTGCAGAGGCAGACATTTAAATGTGAATTCAACGGCTTTCAAACTCTGATCTGCAAGTTACTTCTAAGAGTCCATGAAAAATAGCTAGTACACCTTTTGGAGGTCAAGTCTTTTACAAAAAGGTCTAAAAACTGAAGAGAATTGAGGAGGAAAAAAGAAAAAAAAAAGTGCACCAGTGACTCTTCTGTGGAAAGATTGATTTCTGTTGAAATCAAATGCCTTGCACTCTCCCAGTTTTCTTGAAGAAATCTAGTTTTGTATTTGGAATGAAACGTTAGTTTGTATTGGTGCACACACAGATGAGCAGAACTGGTACTCTCAGTTGAAAGTGGCTGTGCCCAAAGACTGTGTTTATTTCTGTAATGGCAATTTATCATCCAGGCTCTTTGCAATCACAGAAGTGAAGTGAAACACAGAGAAATGTGAAACAATAACAATGCGTAACTATAAAATGCGACATTTTCCAGCTAAGGTTGAACAGATGCCAGCTGCAAGAACAGAGAAGCAAACACGCTACTGCTACATGTGGCCAGAGCTTTTTCAGACGAACAGATGAAAAATTGTTCTCATTTTGAGCAAGCAGGAAGAGTGGAAGCTTGTGGGAACTTCTCGTGTGATTTCTGTCTTTGAGGGGGAGACTGACTTGGCTTTCTCGTTGCACTACAGCTCAGGGTGGTTTGATCATTCCTTATTTTCCCTATTTGCCGCTTGTTTGTCCATTGCTGGAATGAGATGGCTCAAGTTTGGTTAGGTGGCATTTGGGAGTACTCTGCTGATGCAGTTCATGGAGAGGAGAAGCCGTTCTCAAGGACCAGGTAGTATTAGCTGACCCCAGGTTTGCAGAGAAAGGGAGCCCAGCAGTATGGATAAAGAAAAAAATGTCATAGCAGTGGCCTGAAAAGAGGACATTTTAATGACTAAACGCTCTGGTGCTTTCACAATATCTCCAAGTGCAGTGTCTATAAAACCTCTCGAATGGAAGACACAGTCACAACTGTATAATGCAAGTGGGTCAAAAGAAGTGAGTGCCTTTTTTAGAACAGAAAAAGCTGATTTAAGGCAGATCTTTGATCTCCTAGGACCCTGGGAATAAGGCACAGGGTGGAGCAGGTTTCATTGCAGGGTATGTTTTATTCTGTGAGACAGTGTTCGTTTTCTCAGTGTACATCTGAACAGAAATACTTCTGCAAATGAAGATTCTTTCTTATCTGCCCTGCTGTAAGTCCAAAACAATGAAAGACCTTTGAATCTACGTGGCTACATCTAAGTGGAAACTAGGAAGTCAGATAACTGATAAGTTGAATAGCCCTGTAAAATCGCTACTGGGAAACTTGTTCACACAGGGAAGAGGTACATGGCTGACTGGAGTGTCTATTAGAGCATGTTGACGTTGCCCCTCTGTGAAGGTGTGCAACACGGGACTCATTTCTACTGGTTTGCAAAACAGAAGATAGCTCAGAAGGATACGCCTATATCTTCCATCTATAGCACCTGCAGAATAACTTTTGGAACAGGATGTGTGTAAAGGATAAACTAAAACCGTAAGCTAAAACCGTCTTTTATCTTAAGGTCTTAATGTTCTGCTCATTTTTATTTTTTTGCAGCTTCTTGCACATCTTTACCCTCTTGATGACTAAACTGTTATTATTTTAAACATCCTGTGAGTGCTACTGTAGGTGCAAGAGTCCTATAAGTGGCTCTGAATTCATTCATGATTAATGAGGTCAAAGTTTTTTACTGGAGTTGTACTTCAGATTTCAGGCATGCGTCGCTTTGAAATGCAACAGGGGTAAATGGTGTCTGCAAAAATCTATGTTTTTAATCCTTGAAGTATTTCATTAGCGTATCTTCTGAGGGCTCCTGTATGCTTGGACATGAAAAAGAAGAAATGTTTTGGTTATATGAAAATGTAGGCTGTTCTCAAATACTGTTGGTAAAACTGAGACAAATTAGCAAGATAACCTGTGGTATCTCCCATGGGAAGCTGTATGCAAAAGCTTGAAACAATTCTATGGCTCCCTTCACCTCCATTTATAGATCTCTATATTCAGCACCTCAGAGAAGGCAGCTCCTTTTGATACTGAGGCAGAATTTCTTACTTTAACTGTAAGTTCATCATACTGCCTTCCAGGAAGTACCAATTTGTTAAAAAAAGAGTACATTTGACTCATAGGTCTGGAAGGAGAATGGCATGAATGGAATTAGTTAACTTTCAGAATGGGGAGCTATTCCAAGGGCAACAAAACAGAGGCCATCCCCACAGCGGCGCTTGGAGGAGGAACTAAGACCTTTGCAACAGAAGGGCTCCTACGGATGCAGCAGCCCTGCTAGCTTCATGTTCTTTGCTGTGCTGACCTCTAGGGAAAGTTTTCTGCAAACTCGTTTGCCAAAGCATTTGTATGGGAACCGATCTAGCAGCTGAAAACTCTTTGCTGCCCTTTTTCAGGAGAGGGGCCAGGAGCTGGGGGGCAAATCTGACGCAGGCCTCCGCATGAAGCGGCAAGTGGTTTTGCTGCTCCCGCTGCCGGCGGCGCCGACACGCCAGGGTGACTCAGGGTCTGAGCGCAGGAGGGCAGAGCTCAGCCAGCAGAGGGAATGTGTGCTGCACTACGGCGTGTTTCGACTCGGGATTTGCAAACCAGGGGAATTAAAACCAAAAAAAAAAAAAAAAAAAGAAAAAGGAAAATTGCAGGCTGTGGCTGGGTGGAAGCACGGCAGTGAGCACCTTTTCACCCAAAGCTAAGAGCACTGCTGCTAGAGATGAAGTTCTAGCCTGACAGCTTCAGGAAGAATACATAGAGCATTTTCCCAAAGGACCGGGGCTAAGTTTTTTCCCGTCAGCAGGCAAGGAGACTGCCTTAGTGGGGATGTTTTGCTTCTCGGAAGCTAGAAAACTCTACTCCAGACTGGTGCCCATTAGCAACAAAGCCCAAAGAGGGCAAATGGAAGTCTACAGGCATAGAAGATAATATTATTTTCATTTGTTCTAAAAGAATAATTTAAAAGAGAAGACAAGATGCACATTCTGTAAGAGAGGATAAAGAAACATCTTCTTCTCCTAATACTCAAGCGGGGTAATTTGCTGGCACCTCCAGATTAAGAACCCTTTTCCTTCCAGAGGCTAAAGGATGAAGATGAATCTGGGTAATAATGACCACTATAAAGCAGTGAAGTTTCTATCTCACTTAGCATGATTCAAGCTCTTACTTGAGTTATTCTCTCAAGCAGATCTGGGCAGCATCCTAATGTGTGGGATTTCCAGTGTAGAAAATTCACTACCATGCAAAATTAGAAGATGAAAAACCTAACCTATTAATCGGTTATGTTATGATAACACAGGTTATTGGTTAACATAACATCAGTTATCAGTTATAATAATGCTTGGAAGGATTTTTTTTAAAACCAAGTTCAGACCTCTACTACTATAGACATCAGCCAAACCAATCTTTCATGAATGATGACTTTATAGAGCGATAAAGCTTCATCCCTTGCTGGGTTTAACAATTTAGTTTCTCTATGAGCAGATGACTCCAAAATTTCAGTCTTTTAACAAGTAACGAATGTGCATTTCCAGACTATACTCATGCAGTGCTTGTTTACAGCTACTTGCGCTAACTGTCCTTCAGCACAAACAGTTCTTCTTTCCAGGTGTTTATCTCCCCAAGCTAATTTTACAGAACAATGAGTTTTCCTGTTAGTCTTTGTTGTGCTAGACTAGCCATGCTCTGCTGGTCTCCTCCTAAAAATATGATCTCCCTACTACTGATATACTTGCAACCTACTCTGCACCTGCTAGGATTTAACTTAATCTTTCTCTGAATACGAACAATCACAACTGAAGCAGATTCAATGATCTATCAGTGACCTAAAATGGCATTAATTTTTCTCAATTCCTTTCTAGAGTATGAGCAAATACATCCCATTTTCACTGTTAAATCCTCTGGCCTCATGAGCAACCAACACACAAGGCTTTATTCCTCTCTCTCTCTTTTTCCAACTGACAAGTTTATAGAAACATTTATTCTGTTTGGAAAAAAATTCACTGCAGTATTTAATCTAGCTAGCTTTTCCACAGTGCCTTGGAAAACTTGAATTATTGTGTTTCAGGCACTAGACAGTCTTAGGGCAAAACACGAATACAGCTGCAGTCAAGAAAGGCAAAGGTCTTAACAGAGAAAGACAGTGCATTGAGACATCAGACTGTTCTTGCAAGATGCTCATAAGAAACGTGAATACATGAAATACTTCAGGGAGTAAACATAAGACATCTTCTGTGCTTAACCAAAATATATATTTACATATCTCCAAGCTCTGTAAGATGTTGGTCTGATTGAATTCAGGTCAGCTATTGCAGATATCACAGAAATTTCAACTTCTAGCTTTGTGTGTGTATGTGGAGGGACTATATTTATTTAAGAAATGAAGCATGTTGACACAGGAAGATTGGAAACAAAACTGCAAAGAAATAAATAAATAAAAGTGAAGAAAATATATCAAAAGCATTAACAAAAAGAAGTTGTTGCCCATGAAGTATGTAGTAAAGTCTCCTTGTCAGTGCATGGACAGATCAGTATTGGTTTGTATCAACAGTATCATGTCAAAGAAAGTGGACAGTCACTTGGAAAAAAGACCTTGAGCTGCCTAAGGGTGCTCTTCCACATCCAGCAAAGCAGTTGGGTGAAAACAGAGTATAAGTTACAGTACTTGTTTTTCAAAATGTGTAAGGCTTAGCCCAAGTTCCCTCCCTGGCATCCCTGTTAGGGATGTTCTCTTCTAATGGCTCATTCTCCAGAGTTTTTGTACAAATACTTTTGGAATTGGTGTGACTTTGGGCCTAATCTTTCCAAGTGTATTTTTCTGGAGTGCGTACCACTGTTTTCATCTCCTGTGCATAAGACAACACCTCACAAAATAGAAGATCTCTACAAAGGCGTTGTTCCTAAGGCATAAAATTTCAGCTTGCTTCAGACTAACAAACCACGGAGCTCCTCAGAACTATGATTCTCACAGCACTGCAGGAAATGACAAAAATATATCTTTAACCTTATTTTTGTGCTCCTTTCCCTCGAACAAGGCATTGTGCCATCAATGGTTCCAGCGATTCTGAAGAATTCGGTTCTCTGAAAGGCATCTGTTGCAGCTGTGCTTTGTAATGCCAGGACCCTATGGATTTCTATAGCTTTCCCCTGCTCAATCCGAGGCCTCTGTCACTGTTAGCCTGAGAGCTGCCAGCACTGATAATGCTGCTGTTGGCAAATCTCTCTACAATCTGGAGTAACCAACTTGCAGGCAGAGAAAAAAGTAAAAGCCTGGCTTCTGGTGAAGGCACTCCTCTCATGAGTCATGAGGCTTGTTCCATGTGCAAAAGCTGCACAGCTCTGCTATTAATCACACTGCTCTTTCAAATGATGTATTTTTTGCTCCAGAAATGCTAGTGACTACTTGAGGGTAAATTGGAAATTGTAGCCTCTGTGGAACTGGCCAGGCCCACCCTGTGTAACTATCCACGCTCTCTAGAATTGCTCCTATAGTAAAGCATTTTCTGTATTTGTCTGGTGGCTTGTTGCTTACTTGTTTTTCAGCTTTTCTGGTTTTCTTTCTCGTTGTTGTTGTTGTTGTTTTGGTTTTGTTTTGTTTTTTTTTTTAATCTAAGAAGCCTGATGTGTATTTATTCTTGTGAGCATGAAATGCCTCACCATTAGCCACACCACACAGGCTGGAGAATCTCTTCACAGCTCTTGAATATTCACATACGTAACGAGCAGCAAAAGGTACGGACAAAGCTGATGCTATAGAAAGACAAGCTATTTGATGGCGTACCACAGATTACATCTGAGAAGCATTCCACTTGGGACAGTGAGGACGATACGAGGTATGTTGCTTCTGACTGCATCACTGTCTGACTTTTGTGATGCATAGCATATTCATGAGTAAATGCAATTTAAAGTAAAATAAATGCACCATGGGCTAGGTCCTGGTAATCCTTCTTGGCTAGTAACCTTCTCTCCTGAAATGACTTCACCTGATGCCCTTAAATATAGGCTGAGTTTCACAAGTCTCACATCCCTGTGATTCAGCAGTGACTACTTTCCCAATTTCTAACATCACCAAGCCAGCAGGCCAGTCTGTGAGGATCTTTCATTCACCGGCCTATGGGAGAGCATTAAAAAAGAGAAAAAATGAACGAGGTGTTCTCAGTAAGGCATAAATTTCAAGACAAAACTTGAAGGACTCTGTGTGTGTCTGTGTGTGTGCATGCATACACGTGCATGTGCGTCATGACAGAAACATGTAATGAATGCTTTGATTATAGCCTTGTAAGAAATGTGAATCAGAGCAGAGATAAAGGGTGGAGTAAAATAGCAGGGTCATAAAAGCAGGCTTACTGGCAGTTGAGGTACTGTATTTGAAAGGAGAGATATTGCTGCTTTGCTCTGGGAAATGGAAGAATCCATCAAAGGGAATCAAGATGTTAAAGTAGTGGAAAAGAGGGTCTCTTTTTTTGGGGTGGTGGTGGTGGTGGTCTTGTACATGTGTGTGGGGGAGTTGTTTGTTTTTTCTCTTTCAGTCTTTTACAGTATATTTTCTTAGCTAAGAAAAAATGGATTGCAAGGTAACCAGAAGACTATTAAAGTCTACGAGGGAAAATAGCAAATTCTTCTTAAAGCACTTAGGATGACATTCAGGGTGGTATGTTAGATACACCTTAAAAAGTTTGGGAAGTAGTGCTGATCAGAACAAGGGTTGAAGTACAGGCAGCAGAGAGGCAGCTCAAGCGATGAAAGTCAATAACTTATGAGAAAGTGAAGGTAAAGAGAGAGGGCAGAAAAAGGGGAAGAGAAAACTTGAGACTTCATTGGAGTCTGAAATCAGCACTCAAGCAGGTTGGGAGAAAAACAAAAATATGCAAAGTTGAAGCTAGTTTCAGTAGTGTCAAACATCAGAAAAAAAAAGTTAATTTTTTAGGAAGTAATGAAACTGCTTTAGTGTTCAGTTAAGCATGCCTTTGCAGTTGAAGTGTTTTCATCTGAGGATATAACCCAGATAGACTGTGTAGGCTTACAGGTTACTAATAAGGACCCACATTGCACCAGGAATATTTACTTGGACCTAGACTTTTGTAAACTGCTTTCCAGAGCTCTCTTGTAGTTTGCCTTGATGGTATTGTGCATTTTTTCCCATCCCGTGACTATGCTCACTTAAGCAAGTCAGAAAAGGAGGTAAAAAATCACTCTTGCAAAACTCTCCCAACTAATACTAAGCAACATAAAAAAAAAAAAAAATCATCCGCATTCAGTACTGTGGGAGACATGATTGGTTTGACTGAATCTTTTATGCCTCACGTGGCCATTCTCTGCTCTCCAATGCTAAGCACAAGGCGGGCAAAGTGCAGGGTAGCCCTCCCCTGAAGGCTGGGTTAGGCCAGAGCGTGGTTCTGCTCTGCCGTGCAAAGGAAAAGCAGCGTGCCAAGATTCAAGTCAGCGCTGTTCTAGCCTAGGGATTTAGGTAGTGTTCCAGGGTCTCTGCTAGCTTCTACACTATTGCAAGGAGACGAGGTCAATACTGCCGATTGCAAAGGTTTACTTGTATGTCGGTTGAAAGTTTTGCTTGCGGATTTGCTTGCATTTTGGGCTTCTCTTTATGTTTTCCAAATCCAAGCAAGCACATGAAGGGAATCTCCGAGGAAGAGGTTGCTTGGGCCGCGGTTCAAGGTGCGAGCTGAGTTGTAGGACAGACTGAAGTGCGCTAAAATATGGCAAAAATAGGCTCTAATAAACCCAGTTGCTGCAGATAGCTGCTTTAAAAATGTTGATCTGAGAGGTAGAAAGACTAAGTAAAAATGCTATTATGTGCAAGGGATCACAGTCATTTTCCAGCAAAATATTGAACAGATATATACCTTTTGGGGCTCTAAAGTGAGGATCTTTTGTTTCCCTGTTACGTGTGTGCTTGATCTCAACCCAAGGCTTTATTATTATGGAATTTCCCAAGTGCTTCAGGAAATAGTAGGCAGTGAACTCTATTCAATTCTTGCTTTCAGCTGTCACACTATAAAAGATGATTGTCCATGTAGAAATAGGTTTTCACCTTATAAAATTCTGTCCTTAGTTCGGTGTTCACTTGCAAAAAGAGTTTAAATCATGATCATGATGAATTCACTGGATTTGCTTTGATGATTTGGCTCATAGGGAACTGACAGTATATTGAGTAAAATAGGAAGGGTGAAGAGCATAGTTTTTCCCTAGTGACTAGGCCAATCTATGGAAAAGGCACAAAATATATCACTCCCATGATTTCGCTAAAGAAAAAGAAATAATTGTTTATTTCAGAGGTATAGGAAACTGGTTTTACCTGATTTGTCATTATGCAAATCCTTAATTTTGATATGGAATTATTGGTGGTGCTTTGTGGAACAAATGACGCACACAGAAAGGAGAACTAGGAGTACTGCTCATGTGTGATTCTCTGCAGTACATAGACTCTTAAAGTAAAACCAGGAATGATGATAAACCTTCTTTATGACTCCCGTTGTTAAAAGCAGTCAGACCCAGGAAATACCTGCTCCAAATTACTTCAGTAATGCAATGCACCAGCACTTAAATTCACTTAGACTTCTGTTAGGTTTTTGTAACAGTAGCACACTGGTTTCCACAGTTAAAAATAACAATGTTTATCATGCACTTTGTCAGCAACCAGCTTTGACATTCTCCCACCCTGCTCACAACTTCAGACGGGTTTTGCAGACATCTCCCAACACCTTCTCTCCTCTATTCCTGCCTTCTCTTTAAGCTTTTCTGCACATCAAAAAGAAAGCATTTTTCTTTCCTTCTAGAAAGAAGCTATAGAGCTTTTCTTTCTTTTCTTCTATACAAGAGCTATAAAAGAGAATACCCCAGAGAATCAGCTCTAATCACGCCTTGGCCCCCTGGAAACATCTTTTTGAGGCCAGGACAATTCCGACCAGAGTGAGATTTCATAAAGAGACTAAGCGTGATGAGGAAGGTGCACACAGGACAGGTTTAGCAGACTTGATACCTCACAAGCGTTTTAGTGGGTCTCTTATTTCTCCCCTTAACTGAATTGCTGATAGGACAAAATGCTATAACATAAACTCACTTTTAACAAGCCTTTAGCAACTTTGCAGGTCACAAACACTAGCAATGACCAAGCAATTTTCTAACATGAAAGACACCTTTCTTTGCGCTATGTCTATATGTTTTTGTATGAATCACTAAATCTTGTCTCCAATCTGCTGCTTTATCTACGAGAAAGGATGATTTAGTCCAACACCAGGTCTTCTTCTGCTGTTTTCTTTCTTTTTTATTTTTTTTTATTTCATTTTGGTCTCTAAGTATCTCAGGGTATGGTTTGAAAGCCTGTAATCATTCTTTCCTCCCTCATTTAACCAGGTGTGCGCAAGGAGAGGTGCTCACTATGCGCCTGGAGAGCCTTGTCCAAGGTCAGGTTAGCTGGATATTTGCTGGTTCTGTGCTTGTTTGGAGGAAAATACAATTGCTTCCACGGGTGCTACCATGTGAGATGAACATTTTATTAAATGGCATCCTTTGTATGAGCATTTTGGACAGGATCGAGCTGGCTAGTAGATAGCTTAGGGCTGCAGCTTACTGTGGGGGGCTCAGAGGGAATTCTCTTGTAGCTGAAATAAGCTTTATGTGTAATACAGCTATCTTTAGAAGAAAATTAGCAAGTTCTCATTTTGCTGAACTTTTTTTCTTTGGTGCTATGTTTTATGTCTCTTGGTGTAGAAACTCTCAAATTGCTTTGAGTTCTCTGTGTAAGTAACCTACTATTCTCCGTCACAGCAGTGTGCTTAAGGATATATTTTTCTTTCCTTGCAAACAGCAGCGGTTCTCGGAGCTTTATAGTGACACCACATAATCTCTTTGTCCTTTTACGTTTACTTTTCTTCCCACGCACTGAATCGGCTCAGCAGGTGACCCTGGAGCAGGAAGGCCCCGCCGAGGCTCCCGCCATGCCCTGACGAGGCTCCACGGGCACCAGGCCCCGGGCAGGGCCTCCCTCAGCGCCGAGGCGGCTCCCGGGCCGCGCCGGGGCCTCAGGCCGGGCAGGCCGCGTCGCCCTGGCAACACCACCCGGAAGCAGCGCCGCTGACCTCCGCGCCAGGAAATGTGGAGCCCCCACCCGCCATTACCGCGAGACGTGACGTGACGGGGGCAGCGCGGGGGAGGGGCGCGCGGCGCGGCGCTCTCGCGAGACTTGGCGGCCGGCCCCGGCAGCGGCATTGGCGGAGGCGCCTCCCCCCACCCGCACTCCGTGCCGCCGCGCCTGCGCATGCGCGCGTCCCCGGTGCGTGTGTATGCGTGTGTCAGGCGCAGGCAGCGCGGAGGCCGCGCGCGGGCCGGGGGCGGCCGCCGAGGCGGGACCGGGCCGCGGGGCCCCGCCGCGCAGGGTAAGGGCAGTGGGCGGCCCGGCTCGGCCTCAGCCCCGGCTGCGGAGGGAGGAGGAGGCGGCGGCGCGGCCCGGCTCCCATCGCTTCATCGCGCGGCCCGGCCCGGCCCGGCATGGAGTGAGCGGGCGCCGCGGCCCGCAGGCGCCTCCTCCGTGTTGCGGGAGGCCGCGCGCAGCCCCATGTGAGGCGGCGCGGGGGGAGCGAGCGACGAGGCCCCGCGCCGCGTCTCCATGGCGCCCGCGGCGCCCTGAGGGCGGCGGCGGCGGAACCCCCTAGGCCGCGTCCTCGGCCTTGAGCGAGCTCCATGCCGAGCACGTCGGAGGCGGCGGCGGGCGGGAGCGGGGGCAGCCGGGGCTGGGCGAGCGGCGGCGGGAGCAGCAGCAGCTCGGCCGTGGAGGCGGCGGCGGCGGCGGCCGACAAGAAGCGGCTGCACCACCGGCGGCGGAAGCGCTTCGCGGCCCAGCCGCAGCCGCCGCCGCCGGCCCCTCACCCGCTGCTCTTCCCGCTCCTGCAGCCGCCCCTCCTGCAGCCGCCGCTCCTGCAGCCGCCGCTGCCGCCGCAGTCCCTGCTCTTCCTGGCGGCCACCGGCGCCTCCTCGTGCTGCGGGGAAGGGGGGGAGCGGAAGCGGCCGCGGGGCAAGCGGCGCTCGGGCTCCCGCCACAAGCGGCGGCGGGGCCGCGGGGGCGGCGGCGGCGGCGCGACCCAGGAGGCCGAGAAGCGGCGCGCAGGCGGGGGGCTCAGCACCCTCGTGGAGGAGTACGACGACGTGAGCTCCCAGTCCGAGGGGCTGGTGGGCAGCGGCGCGGCCGGCACCGGCGGCGCAGGCAGTGGCGGCGGCAGCCCGGCCTCTTCCACCGGCGGCGGCGGGAGCCAGCGGCAGCGGGGCGACTCGGAGCGCGGCAGTCGCTCCCGACGTGAGCACCGCGGCAGCAGCCGCCGCTCCAAGGAGCGGCACCGCGAGCACCGCCGGCGCGGCGAGGAGAAGCCAGCGCACGAGGGGGCAGCAGGCAGGGGAGCGGCCGAGGCCTCCTCGTCCTCCAAGTCCCGCAGCCGTCACAACCACAGCGGGGGTCAGGACCGCGAAGGACTCAAGAGCAGCAGCAGCGAGGGCCGCAGGAAGGGCTCCCTCTCCTCTCCCAGCAGCGGCAGGAAAGAGCGGGAGAGCAAAGCGCACCGCAGCCGGACGAAAGCGGCCAAAGAGCCGCCCTCGGCCTACAAGGAGCCGCCAAAGGCCTACCGCGATGAAAAGCCTGAGCCCAAGGCGTATAGGCGGCAGCGCTCCTCGCCCAGCCCTGGCCGGGACGACAGCCCCCCGCTGCACCGCTCGTCACAGAGCCAGCGGTGCCGCAAGTCGCTGAGCCCCGTGGGCGGCCGCTCGCCCCTCAGCCCCTACAGCCGCCGCCGCTCGCCCAGCTACAGCCGGCACAGCAGCTACGAGCGCGGCGGGGATGTGTCGCCCAGCCCCTACAGCAGCTGGCGTCGCTCGCGGAGTCCCTACAGCCCCGTCATCCGGTGAGTGCAGTGGGGAGCCGAGGGGGAGGGGAGATCCTTGTCCTGGTTCCTGGTCTGTCAGAGAAGAGATTGTCATGGAGCAGCTCCTATGGAGCCTTCCTTCTTGCTGCCAGAGACCTGAGATGATGGTGGCAGGGGGAGGGAAGAGGTCACATCTTCCCTCCACAAAGGTCTTCCTGCCCTCTGTGGGGAGAAGGGGAGACATGAGGCTCTCGGGCAGCTATTCCTTGCCTTTGAAGACCCTGAAGCTTGAAAAAATGCTTTTAAAAGCATTAAACAACATGACAACATTTCCAGGCGGGCGTGTTACTGGGAATGGAAAGCAACCCGGGGAGGCCAAGACCTTTGAAGGAATGATGTTCTTTAACTTTTTGTTTATAAAGTGGAGATTGCCAGGTACATTTTTACATACCTGTGGAAGAAGGAGTCTGTTAAATACTACTGTGATTCTTTTAATCCCTTCTAAAGAGGAATCAAATTGAGAGGCAATTCGCGTTACTAGTGCTTCTTGTTCTTTGGAGGTCTATAGAAATATCTAAACTTTCACTTTTGCCTGGAAAAGGAGCTATTATCTTTTTTTGTTAAATTTAAGTACTTTACACAACCTAGAAAAACATATTCATACTCTTTTCCAGTAAAGATTAGCATGATAGCATGTATTGTATGTGTTGTATTTGACATGTGTTTGCAAATAGCTGTGTTAATCAGAACTCAGCATGTAAAGGTCAGCACTACCATGACTTTTTTAGGGTTTATACTGGGTAAAGAATATGGACTGTCTCTCTATTGCTGGACACAGACAATGGTGCAGAATTAAAACCCTTTAAATTATTAAAGCACTGCAAAATATTTTAACTTTCTTTTCCTCTTTTTCTTCTGTATATGATCATTTTGTGTTTATAATGGGAGATTTCACATTTCCACTGTTTTAATCTGACTGTTGCCACATTGTTTACAGTCTTACTTGTAAACTTAAATTCACCTGTGAACTTAGGTATTACATTTTTAAGATGCTTTGTCATTCCATTGGTGAGAATAGGTTTAAAAGCCATTAACTGGTAGGTTGTATGAGAACTGTTGTCTGGTGTTTCTAATTTTGCATCGGTTGCACTGTGTGACACCACAAATGGCATTCAGTGGGAGGGCTGGAGCTGTTTCTGTGTCTTGCTGACTGTCAGTCAAATCTGTAGTATTGGGTGTGCAGCAAATGCTCTTGAAAGAGAGAAGTAACAAAACTGTGTCCTACTTTGTTCAGAGGGAGAGAACAAAGGTGCCTTTGCGAAAAATGATTGTTTTGAGGTACAGTTGTATAGAATAAGCTTCCAGACAATGGAATGCTTCAAGCAGAAAATACTCCAAGTTGTCTGAAAAAAGAGCAGTTTTGTTGTTGTTTTTTCATGAGAGCCTGATGCAAGTGACCATCATCGACTTGAGATGATTTGAGTAGTAGAATAACAGGAACATTATGGGAATATTTTGACAAAACAGTCTGATTTACAGCATGTTTTCTGTAGAACCTTTTGTCTTGGAACAGACCTGCTCGCAATGACAAGCAAAGTGGTTATGTGAGGTTAGCACTTAAGAATAGCCATGTTAGGCTGATGGTCCAGTTAGTCTAGGATCCTATCCTAAACAGTGGGTAATAGTGCTGCACTAGAAGGTGCAGAGGATTTTGTAGTGGGTAACTACAGAACAAAGTGCAGGAAGTGTTTTCTTTCCTGTCAGTAGAGGGGCTGTGATTTGAAGCTTTCTTTAAAATCCTTTCTAAACCTTTTGTGAGTTGCAAATCCATTTCCAGGAGTTAGTGTTATGACCTCACTTCTTCCTTCCTCCAGTTAAACTTGAATTTGCATCCAGTCTCTTACTGGATACAGAATAATTATTCTGTTAACGAATGCAGATTGTCAGGTTACTGGAGAGGAGTTGGAGTGGCTGAGTGAAAGAAGAGGTTGCTGTAGGAATCAAGGTCAGTCTGTCCTAATGCATGGTTAATACTGGAAATGAATTGGGGATTTTGATCTTTGTCCTGACCATCCTGGAAGTCTTTTTACAGAAAAAGAAATCAAAAGTGTGAAGGCGAATGTTATTCCTAATGTTTACCTATTATTTTCTTTCTTTTTGATATTACTCTCTTGTGGCTGTTATTATTATTTTTATTATTATTTTCCTTTTGATGATGTTTAGGGGAAAATAACTTTAAAATGGAAGGTTATTGTGTGATTGTTTTAGTTATTCAAAGCTGTTTTGTAATTGCTTATTTGTTGCTTGACTCAGTGGTGGCGTATCACCAAAGCTGCAGATTTTGGCTGTGCAGTTTCAGTGGCGTTATTGCAGCCGTAGACCTGATAGAGCGTAATGGTTTCAGGAGGACAAGAGCTTCTTGCAGCACCTGTCCTCTTGAGCTGTGTGATTTAAAGACTTAATTCTGGGCTTGTATCCAGGTATAATGGTGTCAAGACAGTAAGAACTGTGTGTGCTGCTGTTCTCATTCTGTATTTTGTATATGAATCTGTGGGAATTACGGATTAATTGTCTAGTTAATTTGGGTTTGTAGCTAATGAGAAAGAAGTGGTTCTCGTGAGCTGGGAAAAAAGCATGCAT
This sequence comes from Eudromia elegans, assembly GCA_003342815.1. Classification (NCBI taxonomy): domain Eukaryota; kingdom Metazoa; phylum Chordata; class Aves; order Tinamiformes; family Tinamidae; genus Eudromia; species Eudromia elegans. The sequence goes on along the minus strand of PTEX01000035.1, from coordinate 568,507 downwards.
CTAGAATCCCTACTTTTTCCTCTACATCTCTGAACTACTTGGTGAGAAGCTTCTAGTAAACAGTAGAAGAGAAACTAGTGAAGTCAGCTTCACTCCTTTGAATCTGTGTTTTGTTTTTCTCAAGGAGCAGTAGCAGAGCAAAACCCATGTGAGTTAGATAGTGCGTCTGATTAGCGATCTAGATAGCGATAGTGCTTCTGATTAGTGACCTCGGATGGTGTTGCCTGGTGATAGCTTCTGAGTTGAAGCAGAAGCACTAGATGTGTTTTGCACTTGGAAACTTATCCTTGAATGGTAAACGACTTGCCTTTGCCTTTATGCTAGCTGTGACTCCCCCCCCCCCCTTTTTTTTTTTTTTTTTTTTTTTTTTAAAAAAAAAAACCCATTGTGTGTGCTGTTCCCATGTGTTAGAGGAAGCTTTTCCCGTGGCTGCTGGTGAACTTGTAACCCGGTGTTGTCAGAATCAGTTTAAATATTACTTTATGAATGAGAACTTACTGTACTGCCTCTAGTGAACAGTATACCTTGTATTTTCTTGTGAGTAGTAACACAGTTGTTCCAAAGTAGTAGATGTATGTTTTCAAAATGGAAATTCTTCCATAATACCAAAAATACCACAAAAACAGGAGTTATTTATTCCTCTACCCATAAATTGACTGGATTTTTAAAAAGCTTCATGACACTTAAAATATATATAGATACCTATGCATGCATACATACACATCCAGGAAGATATAAATGTTTGTCTCAGCATCACTGTTGAAACAAGCAGGCAGAGTCTCACTTTGGGAACTAGCCTGAAGTTAAATTATAGGCAAAAAGAGTTGTTGTCGTAAATTCAGTCAGGTTGTATGCTCTGTGATCGCACATTTAATTTGGTTAGCTGTGTGTACAAGTAGTCACACTTTGCTAAAGCGGGATACACCTACCCGCATGGCTGGATGAAAGTAAGTAGGCAGAGCACCCTTAGCATAGTAGTGGTGTATGTGTAGATGTTCCTAGGAAAGAAGAAGAAATTTAATTTTTTACTGGTACTACAGAGCCATCTCATTCTGCAGCAACATTTGGCCCATAGCAGTTCAGTTTTCTTATTTAGTAAAGCTTTATTTTGCAAAATTTTAAATGTGAAAATATAGATTTTCATTGTTGAGAAATTAGTCCAGTGCATGTTTAAACTCTCACGGTAGCACATTTTCTGAATTTATTGAGATTTGTTTTGCTAGTTGATAGTGAACTTTGCCTTTTGCCCAATCATTGTGATGTGCCTTTCCCCTTCTTTTCTTTTCCTCATTATGGGAATACACTTGTGTTAAAAATGAAAATCTAAACGCATTTAGAAAGCAGAATTTGAGTTGACTTCCATTCTTGCTGGTTGATCTTTTTGTAGGCAGAGTTCTCGATGGAGAATTTTTTATACAGGGTTATAAAGCGTGTTTAAGAGAAAAATTGAAGTTTCACATTTTTCAGTATTATTGCAGTATATGTATTAGAGAACCCATTAAAGATTTGTGTTTTGAATCAGTGAGACTAGTTACATAGTTTTTGTACAGAATTCATGCTAGCCAAATAGGTGGTTTCTTGCACAGCTGATTAATTTAGAGCCCTGAACTAGGAACTGAAAAAAAATAAACAAGGCATCTAGTGAGAGAACACTTACTGTTGTGGGTTAAAGGAGTGAATTGTATGTTTTCCTGCTAGTGCATCATGGAAAAACTATACTATCGTTTTGAACTAGAATGTCTTGTCAAGGTGGTTTCAGTTACTGGTGATTATAAATGTCTTGGAGGATCTGTGGGAAAGCCAATTGATTAAATTTAGGTCTGCCTTTTCAAATATGCTATGACCTTGCGATGCACTGCAAGATGGCAGTGCTTGCGAAGTATTGCAGCATTCGCTGGGAGCTAATGGTAGTGTTGGGTTGTAGCTTGTGTTTTAACTTGCTTTTATTCAGTTTTTTATTATTCCATTTTCATTCTGATGAATTCCTTTGTGTTCAGTTTTGTCTAGAAGTACGTACAAAGCGGTTCCACCACTGAGCTCTGTAGAGCCCAGTGTGGTCTGTGTGTAATGCAGTTTGCTCTGTAACTGACTACTAACATTTTGGATTTAGCTCACTCTTAAAGCAGTTAAGAGGAAAAGAGGTTTTCATACTTACACAAGATAATGCATGGCTGTTCTGCTTTGCTTTTTTATTTTTAAAAGTGTGTTTGTGGGAAAGGGAACAGAATCAGGCAGAATAGTGTGGCAAGAAATAGCACATTAGGCAAGAAATCTGTGTTTAACAGGTTATTTTTTATTTCTCTATACTGTCAAGTATCAAGATAACAAGCTATAGTGCTCTTAAGTTGTATGTTCATTCTGTGCTTCAGAATGTAAGTCATGTTATTAATAGTCATCTACTGTTAAATTCCTTAAGGAATCTGATGATTGATACAATTGATATGTTAACAAATGAAGTGTAGTAAAATGTTGTGTGGAGAGGAGGGGGGGAACTTTTTGTCATGCTTTTGAAGCTTGTAAATGATAACACTGATATCTTGGAGGCTTTTAGAAGAGCATTGAATAAATAAGAGCATTGCATAAATTGAGCAGAGAAAAATGAAGAGTTGTCTGTTTTAGGAAGTATAGGCAAAACGGGATTTTAGACAAAAGAGTTATAAAGAAAAAGCATTGCATCTAAATGAGAACAAAAATTATTTATTTAAAAAAAGAAACTGCTTTTTGTTGCTCAAAAAGAGGGGAAGAGGAGGAAGAAACACAGAGTTTTGGCTTTGGAACAATTTGCTTGGTCTTAGAGCTTTCTTATCTTATCAGTTTCTTTATTATGCTTCTCATGTATATTTTGTAGTTAATGTCTTAAACTTTTTTTCTTTCCGATTTAATTCCATAGCTAGGCTTAGTATTATGTTATTATTTCTGGTTTCTTTTCAGGTAATCTAATTGTGCTCTTAGTCTGTTGCTGTCTCTAGGAAAGAAAAAATGTGATTTTATGTCAACAGAACTCAGTTGTAATGCAGACTAATCCTAATGATACTTATACTTTTTAGAGAAATCATTTTTTTCCTCTTCTTCTCACGTAACACATACTGAAATAAGTATGTGGTTCAGAAGTAGTTTTATTTATGTCCCAAAGTGTGTTCTGTGTAGCATTACAAACGTTATGTGAAGTGCGACAGTGCAGCAGTGCAAAATACTTGTTGGTTGTGGGGCTCATGGAAAGCAGTTGACAGCTAAATATGACTGGGGTACTGGTGAAAGAGGAAGAATTTTTGGATGCAAGAAGAAGGAGCATTGTAAAAGATTTATCTGAAACAGTGACTTTTTAGTGCTGTGTATCTTCAGAAATTATCACAAATGCTTTTGTTTGGGAGAATTGGATGTGGCCCTTTACGTTTAATATAGGACTTAGGCACAAAAACGTTCTTTGATTTTGTTTGATTTAGGTACTGTTTGTAACAAAATTTTGTCTTTGTAGCAACTATTCTTTTGCTATGCTCTGGTTTAGTATGTTAAAAAGCACTTAACTGCAGATAAAATAGTTGGGAGCAAATAAATGTCAGGTAAACTATTAAGTGAAATGTGCGTGTGTAAACACAAGCATACATATGTGTATTCGAAAGAGATCTGTTGGAGGATTTGGAGAGCGTATTTTGTGCTGATATTTTTCAGGGTTAATGCCCATTGTCTTGGTAGATGTAGGCTGTTCAGCGAGCTCATTTCTGTGCTGTTGTGACCGTCTTTTATTTTAAACAAGCATTAGTTCAGAACATTGTTGCTTGATTTGCTTTAATATAGTGCAAATTCCTCTCCCAACTTTAATATGACTTCAAGAGTACACATTTCTGGAGGAAACATTATGAATAGCCATAGTAGTTTTGTGTCCTTTTTACAAAAGGATGCTTGTACATAAGTTGCATCTAGCCTGGAAGTCTGTCTCTTGACTTTTGAATTAGCATTTGTAGAAGAAAGTTAAAAGTAAGTATTTGAAAGAATGTAAAGGTGTCAGATGTTTGAAAACATTTTTTAAAATAATTATTATTGTAATTTGAATAAATAGCATTTTGGCAAAACCGCTTTTTACGTGAGTAAAAAGTATCAGTATCTGTCTGTTTAGCTAATGATGTCACTGCATTTTCTGGAACTCTCCTGCACCTGACCTCCTGGGCATTATGTGGTGTGGGATTCTTGCAGGGGTCTTTGGGGTGCCCATGGCAAATCTGCGTGTTTAACTCGGGTATACATTGCCCAATGAAGCATACGTTGCTCAACGAAGCATACTTTTTGCTGCTGTAAAATTAAATATTAAACAACCAGTCTTATGATGAAGCATAACGTCTCAGCTGACAGCAGTATTTTAAGTTATTGCAATTCTTTTCAAGTAAACGTGGAGTTATGCCTCTATCTCTGAATGTGACAGAAATTTTATTTATATAGGGTAGCTTTTTAAAGAGCAGATTTCTAGATGAAATAAACCTGCTTTTGAAAACTGTGGGGCATTTTCTAAGTTTAAAAATGTAATATAGATAAAACCTGGTCCAACAAGGTCCTTGAGATGGAGGCTTTGTTCGACAGCTTGCTCTTTCAGTTCAAACTAGCTAATTCAGAACATCAAAATTTGCAAGCAGATATTTTCAAAGACAAGTTGGTTCAAAGGCAATGCACTATTTGTAGAAGTTTGTTTAGGAATAGCGAGGCTTTTACTTGATGCTGGAGAAATACAATCATGGGAACTTTGCAGTCAGTGCAGATCTGCAAGCAATGTATCTCTTCTTGAGGTAATGATCCCTCTCGGAGAGAGGGATGACGGTGCAAAAAGAGCTCTGGTCTGGAAGTTGTGGTTTATATATATGTTATTGGGGTGATGTATGGCTTTTATTTCAGGCTCTTTCAGCCTCTCAGTCTTTTCTAATAAAGTCCAAAATAGAAGATTTAATGCTCGGATTTCCAAAATTACAACAACAAGAACTGAAGTTACATGTTTCATAAAGAGAGAAATATATTTTCAAGGAAATTTTTCATGCCAGTATTATATTTCTGTTTGGCATTTCATGGACAGGAACATAAATGTGCCTTTATAGAAGTGTCATTTACTTAACAATACCTAAATACTGGCTTAATATTTAGAATTAAAGAAAGCATAAGTACCAATTATGCAGAATCAAAATGCTATTTAATGAATTCGTTCACTAAAACCTGTACTAAGCCTTTTATTCTTTTTATTTTCCTATTCCTTTTTAATTTTGAACTAAAACCTTTTATTTTAGTTGAAAGTTTTGATGGTGGTTGTTTTGTTTTTATTTGTGTATTCTGACTTTGTTATCCAGTTGTGCCAGGAAATTCTTTAAATCTTGCTTCCTGTCAGATAATTGAACTGTGTTAGAGCATCAATTTCCTGTATTTATCCTGTTGAAAAACACGAGTTTTTAGATATGAGGCTTTTTTTCCTTTCTTTCTTCCTTCAAAGTGTCCTTAAATCTGTTAGGATCAATTTGAGTTTTATGTATAGTATTTTGAAGCTTAGAATATAATATATATTCTTCATACTGTTTTTTATCACTCCTACATAATCGTTTTATTAACTTCTTATTTTACTCTGAAAAATCCCTTTTATAACACAGGAAAGTTATAAACTTGGAAACTGGCAAACAGTGCACCCAAATAAAAATATTTATTTTTTTGTAGTCTATGAACAAATAGTTATTCAGTCAAAAAAAATGACATGTAATTGCTTATGTTGATTAGAATTGTATTAATTTCATTGTTACTAACGTGAAGTGTAACACAATAGTGGATGGTCCTGACTGACATGATTTTGGTTGGCGATTTCTTTTTCCTTTAAACTTTTGTTAGTTTTTGTATCTTGATGCTACCTAATGAACATTGAAATTCCTCTGTTTTGTGAAAATCCTGTATTGGATTTTAGCAAGTAATTGTTTCATATAGTAATGCATGATAGTAGATCAGTGTGCTTGTTCTCCTTTAGTAGTTGGGGCTTTTCCGGCCCTTCATCTTAATTATAGTTTCTTCTTGCTTGCTGTTGATGCACGACAAAAAGCTACTCAGCAAATCAAGATATCCCTCTGAAAGAAATGAATAGAGATCAATTTGTATATAATAGCATTTTTAAACAGTTTTGTCTTGTAACTGTTACATATCTCTCTCCTCTCCTTTTATTTTAGGCTGTTTTTTTACTGCAATTGTGTAGACAACTTTTCCTTTCTATTTAATCAGTCTTTTAATGCAAGTGTAGTAGTATAGTGCTACTTGTGGATTATGTTTCTTAATCAGTAGATATAAAAAGTAAATGCATGGAACTCTTAGATGGAATTAAAAAGATATAGTTAAATTTTAATACGAAAACTAAAGTTTAAGACTGGTAGAGTCTTTTAATGTTGAATATTATTTCTCAGATAACTAAGAATAGTTGTAAAATAAAACTTGAAAAGTTTTTATGCTAATTAATTCAGTATTGTATTTTTGTTGCTTTGGAATACTTTTGCTTTTTGCTGAATTCTGGTTGTGTAATCAATCTAGTATTTCTAAATTTTAACAGATTAATGTTGTGTATGTTAAAGGAGGCTGTGTAAGTTGCTTATTACAAGGTATTCTATAAAGTAGAAACATTTATAAGCGAGGAAAGAGGAACACCTCTTTGCTTTCTTTTCTTTGTCTCCTCTGTATGCAGTTCTTTAATGGGATAAAATTTCAAAACTTGGAAAGTTTTTTTTTCCCTAACAAACAAACTGTTCCGATATAGAATCTTAATTTTTTTTCAAGACCCCATCATTCTGATTTCATAAGCTTTCTTTTCATCCTCTAAACATGTTGATAAAGGTTGGCAAAAAAATGTAAAAAAGGTAGATAAACTGAAAAAGAAATTGGAATATGAGGAGGAATAACCCCAGACACGCCTACAGGCTGGAGACCGACCTGGAGAGCAGCCCTGCAGAGAGGGACCTGGGCATCATGGTGGACGACAAGTTGACCATGAGGCAGCAGTGTGCCCTTGTGGCCAAGAAGGCCCATGGGATCCTGGGGTGCATTAAGCAGACCGTCTCCAGCAGGTCGAGGGAGGTGATTCTGCCCCTCTACTCAGCCCTGGTGAGGCTGCACCTCGAGTCCTGTGTGCAGTTCTGGGCTCCCCAGTGCAGGAGGGATGTGAAGTTGCTGGAGTCCAGCACAGGGCCATGAGGATGATTAGGGGCCTGGAACATCTGCCCTATGAGGAAAGGCTGAGAGAGCTGGGCCTCTTCAGCCTGGAGAAGAGAATGCTGAGAGGGGACCTGATCAATGTGTATAAGTACCTCAAGGGAGGGAGTGAGAAGGATGGGGCCGGCCTCTTCTCAGTGGTGGCCACTGATAGGACTAGAGGAAACGGCTACAAATTGAGACATCAAAAGTTCCACAGGAACTTAAGAAAGCATTTCTTAATAGTAAGGGTGACAGAGCCCTGAAACAGGCTGCCCAGAGAGGTGGTGGAGTCTCCTTCTCTGGAGATCTTCAAAATCCGCTTGGACACAATCCTGTGCTGTGTGCTCTAGGTGACCTTGCATGTGCAGGGGGTTGGACTAGCTGACTTCTAGAGGTCCCTTCCAATCTTAAGCATTTTCTGATTCTATGATATTTTTTAACTGGCTAACTCTTTACTGTTTTGAATCAGGAGGTCAGCAAAATCACGAAGCAGAAGTCCATACTCTTCAAGGCACTCGAGGTCTCGTAGTAGACACAGATTATCTAGGTCCAGAAGTCGTCATTCAAGTATTTCTCCGAGTACACTGACCCTGAAGAGTAGCCTGGCTGCCGAGTTGAACAAAAACAAAAAAGCAAGAGCTGCCGAGGCAGCGAAAGCCAACGCAAAAGCTTCAAACGCTTCTACACCTACCAAGGGAAACACTGATGCCGCTGTAAGTGCACCTCAAGTGAACAATGTGAAGGACCTGAAGAAAATTAAAGTTGAACAGACACCTTCTCCTACAAGCAGTGCAAATGTGAAAAACGATAAGGCAAAAGTGAAGGTTTCTCTTCCGGAAACAAAAGGGGAGAATAATTTAATTGCAGAGAAAGTTACTAAGCAGAAAGCCACAGCAGTAAAAGAGAGCAAACCAGCTGTTGTGAAGCAGCAACCGGCCACTGTAAAAGAGAAGAGCAAACCAAGTGCGCCAACTGTAGCAACCAAGGAGAAGGATCGGAATGTTGCACTGCCAACCTCCACACTGCCACCCTTGCCTTTGCCTCCCACGCTGCCTGAAGATAAAGAGACCGATAGGTGAGTGGTGGCATTGGTTTGATTTGGGAGGTTGGTTGTTTGTTATTTATTCTAGGAGGAAGCTTTTAATAAAGGCTTGACTGAAGAATGGTTTTAAAGTTGCAGGTACATGGTAGCTTTGGAAATACTGCACACAGTCGGAGATAGCGAATTAAGTGCAAATGTACGTTCTTGTGAGAAAAGATGAATTCAATAGCCTTATCTGAAAAAAAAATTTCTCTAATTAGCTGGGATTTCAGGCAAGGATGCTTTGGATGACAAGTGTTTTTGTAGCTGTGCATAATTTTCTTGCAACTTGCTTCAGAGATCAGTTTTTTGAATGTATTTATACAACAACAGAAAGGTTCATGGATCGTTGCTCATCCTAACTTTTACAACCTAAAAACTTATCTGCAGTGAAAAATTCATACGTGTACTCCAAGCGCCGTCTGAGTTTAGACTGTGTTAAGACTATAGTCCTAATGGAGAATGTTTATTATTATTTGTACTGGAAACTTGGCAATTGAGCAGCAATTTCCCATTTGTATTTTGATACTGACTTGTAGAAAATTCCCCCTGGGTATTAGTTATGTTTTGTATGTCTCATATACATGTGAGATCATCATCTCACGACATGTAAAACAATTTCTCAGCACTGAAGTAGGAACTCATAGAGTGATTCAGCTGTGTAGAAAGTGAAGCTGTAAAAGAGAAATTCAAAACCTTAGAAATAATGAATTTCTTATTTCAAATCTGTGAAAGTAGTTTCTTGCCTCCTGGTCTTTGAAAAGTGTCTAGTATATATCAATAAAAGTTGTTTAAAAACAGGTATAAATGATTCTGTGTGTATTTACTAACAGTTTAATGCAGACAAGGCATTAGACAATTTTTTTAGTAGTGAAAGAAATTGCTGCTTGCCTCCAGCAAATGTCATTCTCGTTGTTCAGAATTACAGATGTACAGATGCATTCATTACAAAGCTATCATCTATAGATAAATGGCCTTTCTGGCACTTATTTGATAACAAGATTCACTGCCTTAACTGAAAGCTTGTGTGGCCTGTATGAGGTGGCTGGCTTTACAGTGCTGTGGTAGTGTGGAATGAGATGTTGTCTTCAGAATGGCTATTGGTTCTATTTGTTAGTAGTTTTCAAATCTAAGAACTGTTTTAACTACTGTTAAACCACACATGAGGTTGTATAGAGACAGGGAAGCTTAATGATTGTGAACAGCTGCCTTGGGAAGATGGATGGTGAGAGTATAGGGTGTCAGTAATGCTTTGCTTTACCTGTCTGATGTTCTGGTCTTTGAATCAGAATGGGTATGGTTATGTTAGGATAAACCTGAAGTCATCCAAGAAAAATGATCCATTTTGCCGGGGGGAAAAGGAGACAGCAGTGGTATTTACCTTGGATTCATGGCTACTGCAGGGAAATTATGCCTACAAAGAAAGCAGTACTGGCTGGCTCCTAATATGCTGTTCATATGCAGTCAGTAGGAATCTGATAAACTTGTAAATAAACTGCCTATAGGAGTAGCAGTGTTGCAAAACCACTGCGTAGGTTAGCTGAAAGGCAGAACTGTTTTGGTGGTCAGTGGAGTATGATTTAACAGACTTGCAAAAGGACTTTTCTTGGCTGCTTCTGTTTTCATATGCTTGTTTCGAAACCTTCTTAAGAACCCCCAAAATGTTGTGCTCTCACTAATTCAGAGAGCTGAGTGGCGGAATTGCTAGACCAGGGCAGGTATTCAAACTTAATTGAGAGCTTTATTTTGCCATGATGAGTTCTTGCTCTGTTTGAAGGTGATTTGCTTTACAGCCTACCACTCATTCTCTCTGGGATGAGTACAGTACGTGCATCCCTGAAGTTCCTCTCTAAATTCACGCAGTGGCAGCTTGAGAAATGCAAGTCATTCTAGTGTTATGTTTTCATGATGAAACGTAGATACAAGACACTGGAAACACTAGAGTGCTTTACTTACATATCTGTAGATTACTTACTGCAATAAATGTAAGAAAGAATATGTATGTTCTTCACGGTGCAATATAGCAAATTCTTTCTAAGTAGATGAGAAGTTTAACGAAAAGATCTGTGAAAAGTTCCCAGTGAAGGAGGATTACAATAGGATAGTGTGATCTAAAGTGTTTCAGCGAGTCTATGAGATTGATAGAGTCCCTGAATCGCATGATGTGGATAGTTTTGTAATAACCTGCAGGTTTTGTGAATATGGTAGTTTCCTTTGGAGAGCAACATTATAGTGCATTGGATTAGTATAATCTCCTGTGTGGGAAGTCAGCTGGAATACAGATTCCACCTCTGTGTTCCTGATACCTGGCAGAAACAGAACTCTAGATAAGGTAGACTCTGAGCTTGGAAAAGAACCTTGTGTAGCATCAGAAATCTGGGCTGGAATCCCCAGGCACTTTGCTACTCTGGCTGGGGAGGTTTTCTGTGTCATCCAACTTGCACTCTCAACAGGCACGTGAGGTTTTAAAATCTGATTTCACAATTTCTGTAGAATTTCAGTAGCTACCTGTGCATCTTTTGGAGCACTGTTCGCTATTTGTAAGGTATAAATCAAAGTCCTGCAGATTCTTAGAGCAGAGGTTTCTTTTTTTTTTTGGTGCATGAAGAAACCTGGGATATACTAAAGCATATAGTAATCCCAAAAGGTTTTCATATATCTGTTTTAATACCATTGCATGGTGTTCAACATACTAGCAAATCTGTTTTCTTTTTACCAGTTTACGAGAGAATGTTTCAGTGAAATCAGTTAAAGAAGCAGAGAAGAAACTTCGCCATCTGCTCGTGGACTTGCCGCTCCCACCTGAGTTGCCTGGAGCAGCTGAAATATCTAAAAGTCCTGAGGAGAAGAAACCAACAGTTCAGTTACACAGCAAGAGGCGGCCCAAGTATGTTTACTAGCCTTCTTGAATATATTGCTCCAGTGCAAATCATAGTTATTTTAAAATGTGCCCTGCTGCAAATGTTTACGATTTTTGTTGCTTAATGTTCCTGAGGTGTGAGTCAAAGTGCACGGTTTATTGCCACTTAATATGTTAAGCTTCTTAGCTAATAATGTCTTAGGTTGGAGTTCTCTTCGTATTTGCAGCAGTCGGGTCTATTAACAGTGCCAGAGGTTGAGGGATTGATGACTGCAATTTGTATCACTTGTACAAACCCTGGTAAAATCTCATCCCCTGTTTATGTCTCTTTTGCTGTTTCTTTAGGTTTCTTTTTTTGTTGCTCTTTGTTTTCAGTTCCGTAAAGCACAGTGATAAACAAATGAACAGAAGTGGCAGACAGAATAATCAGTTGAGAGCTAGCCTTTTGATGGTTCAACTGTGCAGTTCCAGCTTGCATATCAAGTGTGTAAACTTCCCTGGCAATCCATGGCCTTGCTATAAAAATCCAGTGCAAAATCTTAAAAATATGCTTCACTTTTGCAGTGTTCACAGTTTGTTTTGTAACAGCAGAGCTACAGTGTCTGCATGGCAAGAAAAACCGAATTGGAAGCTTTTACAAAAAGTTATTTTTGTCTAAACCAAACATCAACAAATTGTTTTTTGAAAGCTCTCTTATTTTAGTTTTCAATACCTTTCTATGTTCGAAGAAGCGGTAACACAGAATACATTTTTTTCAAATTTTTCAAAATTTAGAGGAGTATTTTTTCTTTTTTTTTAAGACTGTATTCTTAGATATGCTTATTGCTTTCTAGAATATGCGGACCACGACATGGTGAAACGAAAGAAAAAGAAATAGATTGGGGAAAGCGCTGCGTGGATAAATTTGACATCATTGGGATTATTGGTGAAGGCACTTATGGGCAAGTTTACAAAGCCAGAGACAAAGACACAGGTGGGTTTGAAAGTATAAATGTAATACTGCAAGCTGAAAGAAACAACAGTGGTTTATTTTTTGCATGTTGAGTAAAATTTGTGGTATTTTGTCCATTACACGTTAATGTTCGGAAATGTTTGCTTTGTCTAAATTGCAAGTTATCTTTTGAGCCTTGGAAAATCATTTACCTGTAGAGTTGTGACTGGAAGCTTAAGCTGAATAGTCCTGATCCTTTTTTTTTTTTTTTTTTTTTCTCTCCTTTTTAAGCTTTGATATTCTGCACACAAAACAGGGTGAAGAGAAGGGAGGGGAAGCTGCCTGGAAACAAAATGGCACTGTAGACAGTTTGCAGAGGGATGCAGAGGTGAAAGAAAATCTTCATTAGACTTGGCAATTTTTCTTCTTCGTACTCTGATAGTCACTAGCTCATATTTGGGAGAGAATCTTGCTTTGTACCATGAAACTCTGGAAAGTTGGATGTTGGTTGTTTTTCGTGAAGTAGATCATGTAACTAACTTTACAACAGTGTTTTTTTTTGTTGTTGTTTTGTTTTAGCTGTATATAGTTAAACAACGTGTTGCTTAAATGAGCAAGCATTCACCAATGCAGTACATGAGAACATTATCACTGCATCTGAGTAGAAAATACAATTAAGTGGATTTTTGTTACATGCTATTCTTGGCGTGATCATTTTATGTTCAATTGGTAGTTCTGTCTGTGACTACTTTCCTTCATTTGTGCACACCTTGAAACTGAATGATTTTCTACTTTACCAATACCTGAAGCATATAGGATCACATACCAGGTTTGCTTCTCTGGTGTGCAGAGGAATGAGCACTATAATTGTGCTTTCTTCTGAGCAATTCCCCTCTGCTTGTCTGAGCTCACAAACTTTATTCCTTACCTTAAGTACAAGTGTCACAGATTTTAGTTTTACTACTTACCGTGGAGCCACTGCAAGTCATTGTTTGGAGCTTCTTCGGGTTCTCCTGCAATTCTGTTCATGGTGCATTTAACTTTATAACACATTTGCAACCATATTGGCCTCCTTGGTAGCTTTGAGAGTATTTGTGCCAGTCATTTTTTATCCTCCAGTTGAAGTTGTTGCTCTGTGTGTTGAACAGCAAATGCTCCATTAACTTGGGGATTCAGATCTGGTGCTAAAAGTGTCCTCGTGCCCTTCGAGCTGTGTTGCAAGAGCCCCTACATTGGTCTTGCAAAGCAACTGGGTTGAAGAGGGAAGGCAAAGCTGTTGCATCAGCTCCAGACTGGTCTCTAAAACCACACCTTAGGAATGTGGCTTTTGAGAATGGATTTTGTTCAGATTCATGGTCTGGTTTCAGTGGGTATATCCAATTTTAGAGTACCAGAATTCACATTTTTGTGCAATGGCATGTCTTGAGACTCTTCGGCTGTGATAGCTACTGATGAATCTTGTCAAAGCACTGGCATGTCTGCTGTCATGGCAGTAGTTGCTCCTTGCACAAGTGGCCTGCTTGGAATGAAGGATATGTCAGAGACTGCTTTTCTTTCCTTTGCAGTCTCTGATATTGCAGTGAAAGCAGGTTCTTCACTGTCTGTACCATTGCCGCCTTTGGCGTGGTTGTTAAGAGGGCCTAGAAAACTGCACAATGCTCCTTGTATATATGCAGAAGATTTTCTTATCCTGTGTTATTCCAGTATTCCTTGTAGCTTGCTGCATCATCTTTGAGGTATGATCTGGGAGGCATTATCTTCTGGGTTTAAGAACTAGTCTCACTGCATCAGTAACATACTCATCTGAAAGAGACTGCAACGTTAGGATTTGCTTTGTTCCTTCCTCCTTACTGCAATCTTTGCTTTTTGTCATGTATGCTTTGTGGGTAATTTGCTCTGCTTTGTCTGACAGTTCACCATAAAAGCTATTAAATGTTACTGGAGCTCACAAACAACATCTTGGCATCCTGAGTTCCACTGCTGGCACCTATATCTGACCAACGCTGGCAGAAGGGAAGGACTTGACTCTGCATGTTTATTGCCTTTGAACTCTCTTCATAATGTTTCCTTGCAACAGCCTTGTGAACTCGAATGCTTACTTCTACATGTTAGTGTAGTTACATGGCTTTCTTCTAGGGATGTCACAAATTACTGGCCATGCTGACTCTTGTTCTGTTGCTTCAGTGTTAGTTTCCAGCTGAATCTGTGTGGCATACTGCAGTACAGTATATTATATATGTACCATATACACTGCTGCAAGATATATCTTTTGCTTTCATTAAACTTCTCAGTGAAGGAAGTGGATAAGTTGGCATACAGGTTTTAGATCTCCTCCATCGTGAGGAGACAATGCTGCTGCCATTTTGCAGACTCCATCTTTATCCAGCCCAGCTGCAGTAAAACAAATGAAGAAAACTTTTCCTCACAGGATATGTGAAATATGAGGTGTACTCTTTTTATTAACAGAAGACTGAGCCTCCTGGAAGGCTTTTTGCCTTAATTGGGGAATTGACTAAACAAATGAGATTCTCCTAGAGGCTATCTCTTCCTTGAGTCAGTTATGCCACAGCAAAGGCGGCTGTGGCTTTGGACTGTTGTCAGTGACTTCCTTGTAGCACATGTCCATTGCCAAGACAAGCCATGGAGCTTTGCTCTCTGATCAAGCCCTTTAGAGCAGTCTTCAGCTGTCCTAAGGTCTCAGCTTTTCTCAGCCAGAAACTCTGGCACCCTTTCATTTCATTCAGTTGTTTTGTGAGCAACATTGTTTGGAGTTGCTTACAATGTTAACATACTCATAACCACTTGAAACAAAGGTTGCCTGCCCGCAACTGTTCTTTAACGTGTTTTGTCTGTACATATGTACATTGACAAACCTTATTCTTCCAAGTCTGTGCAGGACTTTGGGGAGTTCTGAGGTAAGGATCTCCTTTTCCCTTGTAAGAGCCATGTGGGAGATATGCAGCCCAAGATAGGAGTTTCCTGCCAGCGCTTCATTAAAATGAAGCTTTCATTAAAATGTTAACATTTGCATTCATGTGACTTTCAGTGCTTGTGGGAGAAACCTGGGCTTAATTGTATTTGTTAGATAGGCTGCACCTGAGAAGAACAGTTAATATGCAATAACTTTTCTCGTGTTCATAAAACATACTTTCCTCTCTAAGGTGAGGAGAATCCTTCTCTGCATTCTGACCTGTGATAATAAGAGTAAGAAATTTGTGACAGACATAGGCATCTGACACTAGAGCTGTTGCTGAGAATCAATTGTACATGTGGTTTTATTGATAGACCCAGTGTGGCAGATCAGATCACAGGTAAGTGAGGCTTAATAGATGTCAGCTGACAGCTCTCATATCTGGTATCACTTTCTGTATGTGACTGTTTCCCCAAAATGGCCTAGTTAAATTTTATTTCAGCATGGCATTGATGCAAGCACTGAAATGTTAAAATTTGACTGCATTACTGCTATCCAGAAATAGAATAAGAATGAAGGAGATTTTAAATATATATATATATAAAAAAAACCCCTGTCTATCTATATATATGAATCTCATAACTTGTTTGCAATTTTTAATGTTTTATATTGAAATTTTCTCCTAGGAGAAATGGTGGCTCTAAAGAAAGTACGTCTGGATAATGAAAAGGAAGGGTTTCCGATTACTGCTATTCGGGAGATTAAGATTCTTCGACAGCTTAATCACCAAAGCATTATCAACATGAAGGAAATAGTAACAGATAAGGAAGATGCTTTGGACTTCAAGAAGGACAAAGGTATGTGCACTACCACAGGTGTTAGTTATTTGTGGTGGTGGTCTGCTCTGCAGGGCCTGAAGAAGGTTTCATTAAAAATGTTTGTAAATTGCAACCTTCAGCAAGGGGCAAGGGGATATAGTGGGATTTGGTTACTGTTAGAAGTCCTTAACTTGGTGCTGCTCTCTGCTCATACGGATGACTTTTTTTTTTTTTTTTTTTTTTTTTTTTTTTTTTTTTTTTTTTGCATGTGTGTGTGAGTATTCTTTGGAGTAAAAGGTTTCTTTCTGTTGCTTGATTACAGTTTTTTTGGAGAGCAGATGTTTGACTTCGTGTCAGATATAGCTTAGGAAGAGCAGTAACAATGAGAAGATCTTACACTGGAGGTTTTTAGCGTTTTACTTCCCTTGTAATCTTTTATCATAACATTTGAAGAGCCCTTTTTCTTTATTACAAGACTCGTTTTTGTTTGAATGGTGTTTCATTTTTTCAGAACTGGAGTGTTTGTGCTTTGAAGGCTAGAAGGATGAATGAAAACAAGATTTGTGCTCTTTTTGGTCTTTCAGTGTTAAGCCTGTCGTCTTTGAGTTACAACATCCTCTCCAGCTAGAGTATCAAGTGCACAGTATGGAAGTTATGCAATGTGACTGCTTGCTACTTCTGATATTGGAGTATATATTTTCAGAGTATATTTGAAGTATATACTTTTGATAGTATATACTTGATATTGGATATTTAACAGCTTGTTAAATATGTCTTTGAGTTCTGCAAGGGAGAGGACTTTGCTAAAGATGCTAGAATAAAATTTGTTTCTGTTTGTCTCAAAAGCAGTAGCAAGAAAATAGGACTGTGCTATTGTGAATTGGCTGCAAAAAGATAGTTTGGGTTTGCTTTTTTTCAGGATGCTGCATTTTGTGTTTCACCAATAAAAGTAGCTCGTTATAAGATGGGCCTTTGTAGATAAGAAGTTGTGGCTAATTTCTAGTCTATACAAGGAAGAGTGCAAGTGAGAAATGCAGTCATTTTCATGGTCAACTACTGCAAGCTCAGTAGGAAGATACTTGGGTTAAGAAGGGACAAACTACAAAGTTGACAGTGGTATATCTTATTCAAGCACAGTTTCTAGTGAAAACGTAGTGTTTTG
The DNA here is from genome assembly GCA_003342815.1 of Eudromia elegans. Classification (NCBI taxonomy): domain Eukaryota; kingdom Metazoa; phylum Chordata; class Aves; order Tinamiformes; family Tinamidae; genus Eudromia; species Eudromia elegans. The sequence continues at coordinate 551,553 of PTEX01000035.1, read as the reverse complement.
CGCTCTCATGAATGTTTTTGCTTAATTTATGCTATTTGCTTAATTTCACTGTGGGTTATAGCTCTTAGAAAACACTGCTGCAATCCCTTATGTAGAAGTCAGATGTGAATACTTCTTCCCATCTATGTCCCACTAGCTAAGAGAAATAGAGTTGACTTTGAATCTAAGGTTGCCTCTCATGTCCATGCCCATTACTAATCTACCTATTCACTCTTAAGATTTTTTTAATGGTATCTTGATAAAATGCAGCATATGTAATATTCTGATAGGTAAGTAAATATTGGGAATGTTCTGTGTTTAAAACATCTTTTAAAGATGCTTTTATAAGATGTTAATATGCAAATCAAAATTGGCTTACTTTTATACCACTTTGTCCTCATATGTTTAACTGTATTAAACGTTTTTAGTGACATAGTCTTGGGTCGTCTTCAGTTTTGAGCACTTGACTTATCTCAAAAAATTTAACAACACTTTAAAGAAAGTGGAAGAAAAACATATCTGTGTTTTGCCCTAACCATTTGGGGATGTAAGCTCAAAAATACCAATGACACCAGTAGAAAGGATAAGATTTGTTTTTCCTAGGCTAACCATTAGAAAAACTCCACATGCTGCAGCAGTTAGTTGCACACAGAAATTTGTAGTGCTGTCTTGCAGGCAGCACAACTGCTGGTGTCGATTTAGGGCACGCACGGCTAAGGGTGTATGTGGGGCTGCCGTGCTGAGCACTGCGCTCTTTACCTTTGCCATCTGCAGCGTGCACAAGACCATGCCTGATCACAGGCGTATTGGAGAGAGGCCCTCACTAAGTGGTATCCTGACACCTTGGCTCTAAGGCAGTCTCCTGGGTGTAGCCTGCACTTCAGGAGGTGGCAGGGGAAGCGTGTCCGTTCAGGTGTTACTCCAGCCATTAGCCAAAGGAAGATATTTCTCCCCTCTCCCTGTCTTTCCAAGGAAGACAGTACATAAGCTTTGGGATGGGAATGGATGACTCATAGTTTGTACTCGGTTTGGGTATGTATTTGCTTAGCTGTTGTTGAGGTGAGGGAAGAAACTATTGAATGTACTGTAAAAACTTGTTCTGTTTCACTCTGATCACTCTGATTATATTTATTTAAAATGCTTTATCCCAGTGAGGTGACATGAGGATGACTGTGGATGTGTGTGTTTGACTGTAGCAGGCACAAGCTGAAAGGGTTAGTGCTTGTCTACTGGTCTACTGTCAGCAACCTTTCCTTTGCTTCTCCTTTTTGTTTGCTTGGTAGTAGTGCTAATTAATTGGTGCTCATGTTCCTGAGCATCAGGAGCTGGGATAGTGGGTTGGGAGTAAGAAAGACTGCGCTTTGTGGAAGCCATCTTCTCTTCATAGCGTTTTTACCTGGGAATTTTTTACGACATTAGTTGCCACTGCACTGGCAAAGCAAACAAGATTTGCCTTAAAGCAAAAATTAATTTAGAACACAGGGCAATTTGGTAGATATATTCCAATTTGCATACCTAGTAGGCTAAGTTAATCAAGCCATTTTATCAATGGCAGAAAAAAATCATCAGAAAAAAAGACCTTGTTTCGATATGCTTTCATCAGCTGTTTGTTCTGTCAGTTATATCTTAGGTTTTTCAATTATGAAAAGCTGTTTTTTACTTTCTCCTTTTTTTTTTTTTTTTTTTAAAACTACTTTATTTTTTGTTGCTTGGGTACTTGAGATGCTCCTTTGGTTCTCCTCTGATTCTCACTTGCCTCTTTAATAACCACTTGCCATTGGCAAGTGCTTAACAGACTATCTGTGGAACTTATTTTATATGTATGTATATTTAAACTCAACACAGAGGTTTGGCCTGATTTTATTTCCTTAGCTTACTACTGCTACAAGACTATGTGCCAGACACATCTTTCACTTTCAGTCAGGTGTCCTGACTAACTTGTCTTACTCCTTTGAGCTGCAAGAGGCGTTTTCAACCTCTAGCCCAAGGGAGAATGTAAAGTTCTGCATGGGAGACTTTAGTAAGAAAGACCTGGCTAACATCACTGTTAAAATGTATGTACAAGTGTGTGGATTTGCTTTGAATTGTGGAGGGCTTTTTAGATAATGATAGTTCATTTTAAGATCTATGTTTACTTTAGCTTTGACTTCAACTTTGAATTGACTTGCAGAGCAAAAATAAAGCAAACCCTCTAGGCATGAAGTCAGTCTCTATTCTGCCAGTAGAGCAGTACCCTTGTCACGAGGGCTCTGGCTCTGTGGTGCAAAGTTGTATAACTATGTAGTTACTGTCTCACAGCCATCGATGAGTTCTTAGTAGCGCGTCTGCAAATGTGTGATTTGGAAGGAGTCCGTGGCAGCAATCTTGCTGTTGTCAGGGAATGAATCACTTCGGGGGTCCTTCTTCATTCCTACTGCAGCTGGCTTTATCCGGGTTTCCTGGGAAGTGTACTAGGAAATGAGAAACTGAGTGAATCTGCACTGCTTGGAGTCTCCCAGGAAGGGGAAGAAAATCAGAATTTTATTTCCTGTGCCAGATGATCAAATGCTTTTCATTTTTTTCTCTTGTTTGTGATTTCTTTGAAGTTAGGTGAGTGTAGACCCACCTGTGGAAACTGTCCTGGTAATATAACACATGAAGAGAATGAGCTCTGGAGGAAAGGATTGTAGATTCTCTCCTTGGGCGAGAGAGCAAGGGCTGCTTTCTCTAGCTGAAGGATTATGCTCCATTTGAGACTGCCTGTTCTGTTGTGGTGGTTTTCTTGTAAGAGGGAGAGCATCTTGTGGTGAATGCAGGATTTTTGCACCTTTCTTATTGCTAAATTAAAGGATTTACCACTGTATTTCAGTAGGTTTGCTGCCATAATAGTCTGTAGATGTGCAAAGTCTTCTGTTTCCATGCTGCTTTGTCCTCCAGCTCAAGCAAACTCTGATCTTTTTGTCTGCAAAGTTACATGTTAGCGCTTGGTCTCTGTTGCAGCTAGCACATACAAAACCAGACTGTTCTGGATTTCATAAAACTCAGATATACAGCTTGCGTTGCTGTTCCCGAAACAACTGGTAGCCTGTCCTTACCTAAACAGTCTTCTCGTTATAGTTACCTAGAATAGTGTGTCTGCTTGTGTGGTACTTAACACACTGTGTGTCTTAGAGGACTCTGGCTTGGAATGAATGCAGGCCTAATTGTGTGGCTGCTCATCCTGATCGGTGTCAGGGCAATACGAGGGGAAGAATGATATTTATTAAACAAAAATCCTAATTTCCTTTTCTAACTTTCTTTTTCTCTACTTTGTCTATTTTTTTTTTTTCCTTCTTCCATTTTTCGGTAATATTTCATGGCACAAGTAGTGCCATGAGTGTTCACGTGGAGGATTTCTGTATGCCCTCAGGCATACAGAACATACCCATGTTTCAGAACATGGGTATCAATGTGCTTGCAGTTTGGGTTGCATTTGTTTCAAGGGAGAGTGCAAGTGAAGTTGCAGTGAGGCACTAACACTGTCATTAAGGAAGATCTTAATGCTGAGTGAAAATGTAAAGAAAGGGAAAGTTCTTTTATTAGGGACTAAGTTTGGCCTTTTTTTATCTTATGACAACTAAAAGAAAAAAAATGCATATGGCACTCTTGCTTTCTTTGTTGTTAAGATGATGAATTCAGAGGCTGAGTCTTGTCTTTGCCTTTCTCAAGTTGGAAAACAGGTTTGTAAGAATTGAATGGAAAGAAAATAGCTGATTTCCCAAAAGCTCAGGAACCTTAGGGAATTGCTGGACAGTCTCTTTCTTTTAAAATTTAAAGCTTTAAGTTTGTTAAATCTCTACATTTAAAAACTGTCATGGAAGACAGTATGTCATGAGTCCTTGAGAAGAAAAGCTGAGAATGTGGAAGAATAAATGTAATGCAATTATTTCTGATTAGTCAAATAAAAGTAAGTATCTACGAATTGCATAGAAGAAACTGGGGAGACTTATTTGCAAAATGAGAATCTGAAGAATTCCTTAAGAGTTTTCTGGAATGGAGAAGCAGAAGCCAGGAATAAGCCAGAATGGAAAATAGGCTTAAAGACACGGAGAACATGGGGTCATGTCCCAGTAGCCTGCAGGAAAATTTGCAGTGTGTGGAACCAGGAGTACAATTTCGGTAGGCATGAAAGGTTTGTGAAACCCACTGCCATTGTGTTGCCTGCTTTGGTGCCTCTTGTGTGGTAGAGAGGAGCCTTCCTGTGCTGCAGTTCCAGATGTTCCAGGGCAGTTTTTGGCTGAAAATTATTTGCTTGTTTGTTTATATTATTAAAAAGCACAATATCCGTGAGTATAAAATGCTCTGTTTTGGGAAACGGCAGAATGCGGTGCCTGATCATTCACTTTCCCCCTCCTCTGTCCCTCCCTTTTTTTTTTTCTTATTGCTGGGGAAGCCACTTCAACCAGATGCTGCAGAAATACTTGTTAATAAAGATCGCTGTCTTTGAGGATGTCCGACCCAAAGCAGCATTTCAGTTTGCTGAGGTTCTGAGCCCCAGGCAGGTGATGCTTGTAGGACTTGCATTAAAGCATGAAGTCTATAGCAGTGAAGGAATTTGGAAAAATTAGCCACTAAGCATCTCAGATGAAACTTAAATTCTTGGAGGATCTGAGCACCTCTGCCATTGCTTGTAACCATTCTTCTGTAAGATGGCTATAATAGTGTTACACTTAGTATTGCAAAGACAGATTGCTTGAAACATTGTTTATTACAGTGGCAAACATTTTAAAAATTGAAGAGCAAAATGACACTTGTATCACCCAAGCAGGATTTTAAAATGTAGCAGTACGTGAGGGGCCACTTTATGGAGAAGATGGAGCAAAATCCTGAGTTTCAGCAGAGTTGTACATACTGTGCATTGAATGAGGCAGAGCCATGCGTGTTTTTCTTGTTTTACCTTTTTCTTTTTTGATTTGTTTTAACTTTGCATTTCAAGATACTGTAATGCATATGTGCAGAGATTAAATTTGAAGTTTGAAGATAGCATGGGCTCTCTGATCTGTGTTTAATTGAATGTTTTGATACGCCAAAAAAAAAATTATGAAGTTACATTTGAGAAGCATTAACTTAAACTGTCATCTGTTAAAGCTCTTGGATCATCTCCTGGTCTCTAACTCTATGCACTTTTACCTTACTTTAAGAGCAAGTGCATAACTTGCGTCCTGCTTCACTGGGCAGTTCTGGGTGATTTAGTTGCAGTGCCAATAAAAGAGAACCTGTCTGCATCACAAAAATGCCACGTGTGTTTTGTTGTTTTTTTTTCCAGCCCCTTGGAAGACCTTTTGTCTGTTACTGATCTGCACCGTGTTTTGTGACCTTACCTATTTAACACACATAGCTTCACAGTGTTGCACCCACCTTGTCTGGTGTTCCAGACACCTCCCTAGCGTTAGAGAGCCCAACTGCAGATGTGGGAGCTGGAGAAGGGCATGTGTTCATTCTTTAGTTATTCTAAACCAGTGTCCCACTTTTTTTTTTTTTTTTTTAACCCCTTATAGACTACTATAATGGTCCAAAAATGCTTTTTTTTTCTAAATGCAAATAAAAGGAGTGAGGTTAGGATTATTTCCTGCCAAGTGAGTCATCTTGATTTATCATATACCTCCCTGATAGATTCAGCTGCTATCTCCTATCCCATATTCAAAACTAGGCAATATTGCTGCTGTTCAGCTGCTCCAGCTGCTGCTCCATCAGTGAACAGTGACAATGAGAAATCTCATTATCTCAGTAGGTAAAGAAACAGAGAAGATCCACGTGGTATTAGCAAAGAAAATTGGGCAGAGACATAAGCCACTATCAGTGACCTCTTGCAGCAAATGAGAATGGACTCTAGGTACTTATTAATCAAGCAGTGCACAACTTTAACATAACAGCAGTAGGATGAGTAAGATAAAAGTCATATAAGTAATTGTGGATTGATTTGTATTGCAGGCTGAGTACAGTAACGCTGCTTTCGGTGTTTGTATTGACAGTAGGCCAGTTTTAATACTTCCTCAGTCTGGATTCAGCAGTCAGAACTAAAGGTCCAAAATCCCAAGGACCTTTCCCTGGGTAACTGCAAACCTGTACTGTATGTATTTTGTTTCTGGATTTGTCCACAAACTTTAGGTAGGGAATACTAACCTCATCAAATTTGCCTTAAGTAAAATGATGTTGTGATGGAGAGCCACGTGGTAAGTACGTGTCAACCTACATATCAACCATAAAAGCAGTCACTGGTGGAATTTTGTTTTCTCAAATACTTGCCAACTAGAAAAATTATTTACATGGGAAAACAATGGTAGGAAAACATGTTATAGCACTGCATTTTGTCATCGTTGTTATTGGAAAGGGGCTGTAGCTATAAATACTGCAAAAAGTGTAAATAGTTGCATGTGAAAAATACTTTTTACTCTCAAAAGTAGAGAGCTGCAGCATTTTGGACTGCATTTAACCAGTCTTTTTCTATCCTTCTCTCTTCCCTTTTATTGCCTCTCTTCTTAGGTGCATTTTATCTGGTGTTTGAATATATGGACCATGACTTGATGGGACTGCTGGAATCTGGTTTGGTTCATTTTAATGAAAATCATATAAAATCATTTATGAGACAGCTGATGGAAGGCTTGGCCTATTGCCATAAGAAGAATTTTTTGCACAGAGATATCAAATGTTCAAATATTCTACTAAATAATAGGTATGAATATTACTTCATGGATGTAAAAAGTTGTGTGTTAAGAACATCTTAAATCTTTCATTTAATCCTTCGAGTTCATCTGCTACTTTAGGTCACTGGCAACCCCCTCCTCCTGTTTTCTTTTTTTTTCTTTGCCTCGTTTCTTTAACTACTTGTAAAATATTAATCTGATTTTACAATTTAACACTGGATCCTGCAAGTATTTGTTAAACTTCATCTGTGTTGGAGTAGCAGGATTAAAACTTAAATCCATTAGCTTACACTGAAAAATATCTGAGTACAAATATATTAAAACAGAATTTTAGGAAATAAGTGTTTCATGTGTGTTCTTTTTGCTGTCCCATTTCAAAATGACGTGTCACTAGGCTGGTTCATTGTAGTATAATTCTGCACCATCAGAGATCACCGTCAGTCTGCGTAATGTTTTAAAAGAATGTTTGACCAGACATGCTCAAACTAAAGTCTGTTCTTTTGATTTGAAATTATAGTCAGGTATCAAATGGGGCTAAATATTTTGTATTTTTTAACTAGTGCTTACAAACCAAATAGGTAAACACACTTTTGTTAGAAAAAATAATAATAAACCCAAACTGCTGCTCACAATCAGGAAGGGTATTGAGAAGAAGACAACATTCTGCTGCTTTGTAAAGTTTAGTGTCTGTATCTTGAATTCTGCGTGCAGTTCTGATCCCTGTGTTTCAAAGTAGCCCAAGTAGAACTAGAGCAGTACAGAGAAGGACAGCTAATTTGTTGGAAGGAGGCAGAAGGAAAAAGCAGTGAGACCTCCGAGTGTTGGAGAGGAGGTATGACTGGGGCTTGCAAAATCTTGAAGACTGTAGATAGCTCTGGTGCAGAATTGTTATTCACTGAGTCCAGCAATTCTAAAAACAAGGTGCAGTTGTGCAAGCGAGTGAGAGTTAGGCTTAAAAAAAGACGAGTACCTGAACAAGAATGGGTAGCTAACAGAGAAGTTTATCAAGGGAGTGTCAGGAGATGCAAAAAGGGATGAGACAGATTTATGAGCAACACCATTAAGTGAATAGGTAAGCGTTATGTGCTCTAGCACCTCTACTCCAAAGATGATGGGTAGTGGTTAAGCACAAAGAAAATGAGCCATAAATTGGGCAGCTCCATGTGTTCACTTTGTTCATCTGCCCCTGTTGGATACAGAATACTGGGCAGTGTGGATCAGTGGTCTCATTACAGTGTCCTAACCTTAGACTGTCCTCAGTTCTGGATCCCAGTCTTTCCAGGTGCTGAGACATGACACCAGTCCTTGCACAGGTGTGCATGGCTCTGCAGCGCTCGCCTTGCCGTTGCTCTGCCAGCTTATTTTTTGGCTAATGTTCTCATCTCTGGTGTTGATGCTGTGCACGTTTTGGGAGCTCAGGAGATCAGGTATAACCTGATGGTGGCAGAGCTCACAACAGCAGAGGTGGTACTTTCTCTTGAACCATGCTCTCCTCACTCCAGAATATGCAGTGCTTTCTCCTGGGCATTTTCTGAGCATCCTTAGAGGTTTCCAGCGGAGAAAGAAAAAGTTACTCAAAATAGTTTTAAACCAATGCTTCTTGAATTCCAAACCAATACTTAAATCTCATTCCCAGTTACAGTCTGAAGCCAAACACATGCATTTCCTGTTGTTTAGCTACACAACTTAAACATCTTTGGTCAGAAGTCATGGGTAATGCAGAACTACAATATCTGAGTAACAGGTATCTGAACTTGTGGGATGCGTTTCTTTGCTTCTGGGAAATCTCTATAAAGTGTAATAGCAGTTCCAAACACACATCTGCAATGGTTGCAATGGAATCTCTATGTTTCATATCACAAAATAGTACTTCCCACCCTAATTTGATGAAGTAACCTGAGCATGCACTATGTGAAAGTGACAGGGGTTTTAAAAGCTTTCTAACACATTTCATGTGTTAGAAGTGTGCAGACAACTTTCTGTACAAAATATCCAAACTTCAAGGATAATGGGGGCCCCTGTTTGTTTAGTATAATGTGGTTTGTGCAATACCTTTCAGCTGGAGAACAAGCCAGGCAAGAGCTACCTGTGATTCTTCCCTTCTTTCCCCTCCTCACCTATGGGAAAGCTAAAGAGGGGCTTGTGGGCAGTATCATTTGGCAACTAGGCAACAGTGGCAAAAATAAAATCCCTTATCTGGCTGGTCACCCTGTTTTAGAGGCTGAACTAGCACTTTTTCAAGAGCAAAGTGGGACGTTAGCAACTTCTTGCAAGGAAGTGAAGCGTGACTGCTGATTGACATTTGCTGTACAAGTGCAGGTGCTGGCATTACTTTTAACCCCTAAGCATGAGAAAACAGCAGGTTCCTCCTGCAGATTTTTACTGCAGTGTAGCTGATTTGAATGTTTGAGGCTATAAACCCAGAATTTGACTATCCTGTGCTAGAGATGCCATTTGAATTTTTTTATTTTGCTTACCTTTCCTTGATATTAAGTCAGTTAGCATGCTTGCTGATAGAAGAGTGAAGAGATTGTAATATATTTCCTCCTCATTGATGTGAATTATGAGTGTTCAATTGCAGCTGTCTGAAAATCTGAAACTTAACCTCATTTGGGGGAGGACACCTAACAGGAGTAACCATTGAGTAATTCTTTGCTTTTTCCACCAGAGGGCAGATAAAGCTTGCAGATTTTGGGCTTGCTCGGCTGTACAACTCAGAAGAAAGGTAAGATGATACCATAATGCATTAAGGAGCTTGATTTCTTATGTAATTCTCAGTATTATGAAGGCTAGAGATTATATATTTTTTTTTCTTAGAGAAGTTACGATACTGTAGCATGATAGTTAAGAGAACAAGAAAAAAAAAGCGTGCACGTCCTGTAATGCATAATGACATAGATACCTCTTTTTGTAAATGTATTGCCTTTCCAGGTGTTCTAGATAAATAGGTTAGAGAAGAGACATGAATAGATTGGAAATGAGGGGCTGCAGTTCTGAATAGTCTGGTTGCATCTAGGTACAGGTTTGTACTTAATATTAGTTTCTGGTCCTATAACCCTAAAATATATTCTCTGTGTGAAAAGTGAAATTCTTATGCCTCTGTGACTGATACTGGCAAGAGTCATTATACAGCCTCTTTTTAAAAGGCATTGATTTGTGTAAGTTTTAACCTTAAATTTTAAAAAGATTCATTTTATTCTTTAGACAGTCAGTCATGTTGAAATTGCTGGAACCAGATGAGTTTAAATAAAAAAAAAAATGTAAAACTTCCTGTGCTTGTGCTTCTCTTGTTATTGGCTTCAGTGTCTTTGAACTTAAGAAATAGGTGCACAGTTGATATGATTAAGAACTCTTTAAATGCTTTCTGTAACGCTTACCTAAATGCTTACTTGTCACTTGAGTCAGTGGTACTGTATAGAACTGCTTTTTCTAAATCCAATGTGTGTATTTTTTGCACCGCTACGTATATCAAGCAGTTGCATACAGAGTATATCAACAGCTTGAAATTGATTTCCACGGGCCTGATTTGGGAAGCAGTACCCCTGACATTGGTGTTATGAGTCTGTCATCTTCTCACAGAGCTTCGAGCTTGTTGCTGCTGGTGATGGCACCAGTTTCATCCTCCCTGTACTTAAGTACAGTTACGGAGACTGTTGAGCGTAGTAGCAGGATAAGATCATCTTAGCAACTGGTGGGCAATGCAGTTCCTCTGTGGAGGTATTTGTAGTAAAATGCCACCCAATCTCACTATTTTAATATGCACCAAACTGGTTTATTTTTTTTCTTCTTCCCCTTTTCTTTCTTTTTTTTTTTCCCTCTTTGATTTACTGGGGCTGTTCTTACGTATTTATTTCAATTTTGATCGTAAGAGTTCATTAAAAGTTGCACAATTTAGAGTTCAGTGTCTTTAGAGTGTGAATGACAGATTCTCCTATATACAGAAACAGCAATATTATTACCCCCCATTTATACGTCAATGAAGCAAAAAATTAAAATGTACTTAAACTAACATAATTTCCTGTTAAACTCAGTATGAGAATTAGTGTCTCATCAGTAGATTTTAACAATTCTTTTGCTTCTGACATGCAAGAACAGCTGCAATTTAGCATACACCAACAACTGTGTAGTAGCTGCTGTTTATATATTTTACGTTTGTATCCCTGCTGTTTAGAACCATGTGTTGTTCAAAAGGATACAGAATTTAGTCTAAGCATAATAAAGTTTTAATTGCAAGTAAGTTCCAATTGGTTACAGTTTTGCTCCTTTAAATATTCCTTGGATTCAATGTGTTTGGAGTAAGGGATATGACAGATTGTGTAAGAAAGCGTCTGTTCACACAAAATGCACTTAAACCCAGTGTACATGCAGTTGGCATAACTGTAGAGAAAGTCTCTGCCATGCAAACACTTTGTGGAGGAATGCATGGTTCAGAGTGGAATATGATAAATAATGGGATTGTTTCCAAAAGCATATTGCATTTTCAAAAGTGAATTGGGGAGTTTCTTGCTGGAAAAAAAAGACTTGGGTGGTTTTCTGGAAATGATAACACTGAGCACATTGTGGGAGCTTATTAGGCTTTTCTGCTGGGATTATTCAAATACCACTTTTTGTGTTCCCTTGCTTTCTATTGGGACTTACTTTGTACTGATAAGAGTGAATTATTAAAACAGAGAGAGTTTTTGGATCACTTCTAAGACATCCTGTTTGGAAAGAAGAGATAAACTAGTGTCTGTTTTATGGCTTCCACCTTGCACTGTTGATGGTCTGTCTTGGCCTCTCCATGAGAGCTTTGCCTGACATAGGGGAATCGCTGCTTCAGTGTCAGGGTTGAAAGATTAGTGACAACTACCAGAACTTCCAGGTAGAGATTTAATGATGTTGAAATATAGGAAGATGCTGGAAGTGTTCAATCTTTGAAATTGAAATTGTTGAATATTATGCAAGAGACAGGCTCAGTCTCTTTTGTCCCTATTTACAAGAGGAGAGTGACGTTTTTTTCTCATTTTTATATGCTGTGGAGATCCTGTGTTCATTATTCTAATAATCCGTAGCTGCCCAGATGTTACTGGTTTTATCCAGTCGAGTCTTCCTGCTGAACTCATTGGCTATGTAACAAAAAAGTAGTATTGCTGTTTAAATAATAATCAACATACAGGATTGACAGAGCAGTAGCAGGCTCCATGTTTCATTTATTCTCTCAGGGTGTGTTTCAGGCTGCCTTTTAAACCGTCCTGGGCAGAGGTGTTTTGGTTTTGTACAGTTGCAGCACTCAAATTAGGAAAAGGGGTATGGAAGATTGTAACAATCTTAAGTAGCGACACAGAAGTAAAGTCCTCAGAGTATCTTTCAACAGTGAGATCATAGTAAAATGATAGTCCTCTTTTTTGTTTTTCCTCCCCCCAACAGCCGACCATATACCAACAAAGTTATTACATTATGGTATCGGCCTCCTGAACTTCTGCTTGGAGAAGAAAGATACACGCCAGCTATCGATGTCTGGAGCTGTGGGTAAGAATTCACTACAGAAGTGTAGCGAGTATAACAACAAGCCAAAGAGAAACTGTAGATGTTTTTGTCAATCTGTGTTGAAGCCAAAATGATGGAATTGTGCAAAACTGTTTTACAGCTGCATCCTGGGTGAACTTTTTACAAAAAAGCCAATATTTCAAGCAAATCAAGAACTTGCTCAACTGGAACTTATAAGGTAACTTGCAGGCACTGCCAGTTGGTAGCTGCCTCAAACTATCTTTTGTTTTCTCCCACCTTGTAAGTTTTAAATCGGAGAGAATGCACTGGTAACTTATAGGGACACTCAGTTAAATATTTATTACCCAAAGTGAGAATGAGAGTGATTTTTCAGGGACATGTAAAGTAGGTGACTTTTAATCAGACATGGAGAAGATATTTTTTATAAATATTCAGTGGGCATAACATGGTACAGCAAGGTTTTCATAGAGTAGTTGGAGCTGCCATTTACTGGGGTTGTAAATCAGGGAAGTCAAAATGCCTTTTTTTTCCCAGTTGCTTCCTTGCAGCAAATCAAAAGGAGAACATGGAGAGTAATAAAGATGAGAAGTCATTTGGGAGGAATAGGTTCATTGCATGTTCCTGGCGTTGAGCTCTTCCTTCACTCTGCCACACTTATGTACCTAGACTTTGGTTTTGGTGGGAATATTTCTCTTCCCTTACAAACTGCCAGTTGTCAAACTTGCCTTCCTCACCCCGATAAATCCTAGGATGATACTTACATTCCCTAGGGGAAATAGAGCCTTTTTGTTTGTTTGTTTTTTCCTTTATTCAGCAAACAAACAAAAATTTGCTGTTGGCTCAGTTATCCTAATTGACATTGCAATGAGTAGAGCACCTCTCCCTAGAAGCAAGGGGGAAAGAGAGTGAGGCCCATAGTACGTAGAGAATCTGAGGAATAAATGGTCAAAGTTACTGACCCTTTTTATTCTTTTTATTTTTTAAAATAAAGTTAAATGTTGAGACTTTTTTTAACACAGATTAAACATTCATTCCTATGTAATATGTTATTAGCTAGTCTTGAAAACCAAAGTTTTTTAGGAAATGCAAAATATTTTAGTGGTCATTCATCCCTTCCTAAAAGAAGTAAAACTCATGTTCTGTGGTGGGACTTGTCTGCTTTTTACCACCAGGTGGCAGGGAAGCACTGCGGAGTGTTGGTGTTTGGGGTCTTCCATGGGTGTGTTGCAAGCCGGCAAACTAAACTGTTGAGGGCTTCCCCTTTCTGCTGGAAGGGGCTCCAGGCAGGGGAAGGCACCTCTCACCTCATAAACTTCTCTTGTAGCTCTCACTTGATACTGTACTTTTTTGGATTATTTTCTCTTGCATTATATCAGTTCTATTTTATCACCATGTCTACTGCTGTCATGTTACAATCAACTATTCTGTGTTTATCCTTTCCTAACTTTAAAGATCAGAGTTTTCTGATAGCTTTATTTTTAGCTACTATTATTATTGTTGTTGTTATAAATCTATAATTGTTTTGCACTAGCTTTTTAAATGAAATTAACGGAGCGGATGGACTAGAGGACTGTATTTGCAAGCTGCTGTCTTTATGACTGGTTAAAGCATGGAGTTTTAAACCTCGCATAGTGTGGTGAGCTCCAGCCCCAGCTCTTCTCAGACGTTTGCTGTTGGTCAGCTTGTTGTGACCATCCTGGGCTGGGCAGAATAGCCCAACAGACCAGTCAGGTCTTACTTCCACCCTTAGGTCTTATTGTTAAGCCGTATTGAGGTTCCACACCTCATTTGCCCAGTACTGCCCCTGTGGCAACTAAATCCTCTTCTTTCTTCAACTTGTCTGTGCAAAGTGCTCTTCAGGGATTTGCCATATGTCCTCTGTAGACACAGGGGCTAACAGCATAAAAATAAGCCAGAGCTCTAAGTCTGGCCTATCTGATTCTCCAAATAAAGTATTCAGAATACTGTCCAGATCTTGTTGGTTCAGTTTCTGGATTTTACAAATAGAGTCTTTTTATTATTATTATTATGGCAGAAGTCTTCCTCGGGGCAGGGTGGAAAGAGACACAAACACAGTGGACTTCTAAAAGTAAGTTTAGTCCATGAAGGATGGTGATCTTTCCTACACAGTTTGTGATTATTTAATGAGCTGTAGAGAAATTCTAGCTAAATGACTAAATGAATGTGAAAATTACTGTTTATATTCATAATCACTGTACCTGTTAGTGTTAAAATGGCAGCTGTGCTCATTTATGTTTTGGAAGCTAACTCTTTTTTCCCCTCTTTTTGGTACAGCCGAATTTGCGGGAGTCCCTGTCCAGCAGTGTGGCCTGATGTTATAAAATTAGCTTATTTCAACACAATGAAACCAAAGAAGCAGTATCGTCGAAAACTGAGAGAAGAGTTTGCTTTGTAAGGATGAAAAATTAGTTGAGCCAACTATAATAGTGTTAAATTTTGCTGGAATACTTACCATATTCACTGTTTTCTAGAGGCTGATAGAACCTAGTTGGAGTGTAAAGAAAAGTCCCTTAAAGTTCTTACCCCTCCCACGTTATCCCCTGAGCTCTAATTAATCTCTGTTTAATGGAGAGCTTCAAGAAAGTACGTTCAAGAAGTACGCCCTAAAATTTCAGCCACCTGTCAGCTTTTACCTAAAGAAACATTTGCTTTCCATGACTGGTACACCTGCTTTCTGTCCTGGTCTGAGTAACAGCTTGGATTACTTAATTGCTTTTTATTGGGACAACTGGCTCTAATTAAATATGCAATCTGGTAAACATTACCATCTTTTTGGTCATAAATTCATTCAGCAAAAAAGAAGAGGCATTTGAGCCATGTATTCTAAAAAGGTGCCAATAGACTAGTTTTGTGCAATTATTAAACATGAAAGTTGTGGAAAGCAGATGTAAGTTTATTTTAAAGGATTCTTTTTCCCCTTCCTCAGCTACTTTGGAGCTTAAGAGAAATATATCATCCTGTCTCTGCTAATGGGGCTTATGTTTCTAAAGCATCAGAAGTATTATCTATAGACCAATCAAAATTTAATTTCTACTCTGCTAAATTCCAAAGTATAGAGTAACGAAAGAGAGTTGAAAAGGTGGGTTTTTTTCTTTTTTTGTGAGGTTTCTTCTTCTTTTTCCTTTTTCTTTTTTTTTTTTTTTTTTTTTTTTTTTTTTTTTTTTTTCCTAGCAAGGACGATACTTTAAAAAAGCAAGCCATACCAAAATAAAAAACAAAAAACAAAAACAATCAAAAAAAACCCCCAAAGCCACAGAAATAGCATTCCTTAGCACCATATTCATAAGGATTGCTCAAGAAAATCCCATCCCCACCCCTCTCAACCCCCCAAAATACTTTCACTGATAATAAAAGGTGAAGTTCGTGTCCGCTTTAAAATGTTCACACCTTCTATGCAGTTCAAGCTGTGTGGGTTTTATTAAGATCCAGCTATTAAGGTTAGCTGAGGCATGATATATGTGTGTGTGTGTATATATTTTTTTTTCTTTTTTCCCTTCCCCCTCTCAATGACCAGTTTGGAGGTGGGTGGGGTAGATATTAAAGCGTTGTACGTAGTGATGTAAAATGCCCCCGTGGCGCTTGTCCCGATCCCATTTTTTCTGCAGCATCCCACCAGCTGCCCTGGACCTGTTCGATTACATGCTCGCCTTGGACCCCAGCAAGCGCTGCACGGCCGAGCAAGCTCTTCAGTGCGAGTTCTTGCGAGACGTGGAACCAGCCAAAATGCCTCCCCCGGAGTAAGTGCTTTCTTTTTGGTGATGGTGGCACTTAGCTCAACAGAACGAGAGCCTCAGTTGCTCATGGCAAAACAAGAAGGTTAATGCCTTTAAGGACAATTATGAGTAATGCATAATGATGGGTCTTCACTAAGAGGACCAGTGTAGTTTAGTGTCTCTTTCATCATGATAGCAATGGCTATGAGTGTCTGTTCGAGACCTGTTTGATGGGTTTTTTTTCTTTCCTAGAATTCATGACCTTGCTAGTGCCATTGAAAAAAAAATCTTCTTCATAAACATCTTCAAAGTTGGAAAAAAACTTTTTTTTTCTTTTCCCTAAGATGCAAAGTATTGCAGTTTGCAGTGACTAAATCATTTCATCTGTGCTAATCCTCTTTGAACAGCCTCTGAGAAGCAAATGAAAAAGCACTAGGGAATCTGTGGGTTTAGTTCTTTCCTCAGCGTAGTTATCAAGACATAGCACACCTAGCAGTCTTTGAGCAAATGGGAGGCACCTTATAAAGGTGAATGAAACAATTGATGACTTGATGATTAGTTGTCAACAGGGAAAATTGAGTTTTCTCTGAGAATTTTATTAAAAGCTGTTGGGATTTGTGTTAGAGAAGATAGTTCCTAATGGCCCTGATGCATTAGCTGAATTTTCATTGCCACAGAGAGTTTTTTCATTGCCTAAATATGACTATATGTTATCATTGTCTGCATATCACTGAATCAGCAGTCTCAAAAATAGGCTATTCATTAGAATCTCAGAATGACCTATACTTTATATAGCACTTAAGCAGTTTGCCATCAGTGAAGAAGAAGAAATTTATTTTTCAGGAGCTTTATGGTGCATATGTTTCTGAAGGTGGTTGTTATCTTGGCTGAATATAACCCTGCTTTCAGCAAAGAAACAGAGCTAGTTTGTTAAAGAGAGTGCCAGTGCTGATTGCAAGGACTGTAGGATACTTTGAGCTATGAGTTCCCCACTTGCCATTGACTAGGTACCTGGCCCATCTTTGACCTAGCACGTGGAAGGACATATGAAGCAGTTGGTGTTACTTCCAGTAGCCTTCATTTCCCACATTCCTGGGTGAGGATGAGTGTCCGCCCAGGCAGTTCTTAGTGTGTAATGTGAGAAGAAGAGGGCTCTGCTTTGCTGCCTTTCTGACAATCTATTTTAATGGCTTGCTCTCAGTGTTAGAAAAATGAGCTGCTTCAGATCTCAGCAACATGAGGTCACATAGTATATTTGAGCTTTGGCCTTCAGATAATGGAGAGCCCAGTTCATTGCTGGTTTGTAGGCCTTGTGTTTATCATACTATCACACATGAGGTCTTAATGCTGCAACTTGTTGTGCATTTGCTTAAATAGCAACTTTTACTATTCTGTTTTAGAGCAAGCATGCAGCATTTGTTTATTGCATTACAAGTTGCCTAAGTTAGAAAAATAATTTCCTTTTTCGTAAGTAAAAATTGAGTTGCAAGAAGGTTAACATTGGTTATCATTTCAAGATATATGTTCAAGATATATATCATATATAACATATATCAATATGTATGTTCCTTTTATCTGCTGAAGGGATCATGTACTTGTGAAATGAGCAAAGAGTCTTCACTCAGAAGAGCTCTTTGGAGATGGTTGTGGATATTTTTTAAAAGTATTTACAAGTTACTCATCTTGGCAGAATTTATATTACATATAATTTGACTGTTTATTTTACAACAGCTAAAAAGCATAAATTTCCCTGGTCAAACTGATGATCTCTAATATCATTCTTTGCAGCCTTCCTTTGTGGCAAGACTGCCATGAACTGTGGAGCAAGAAACGCAGAAGACAGAAGCAGATGGGCATGAGTGATGACACGACAGCAGCCAAAGTCCCCAGGAAGGACCTGTCTCTAGGCATGGATGAGAGCAGAACCAACACCCCACAAGGCATGCAAATTTCTTCCCAAATCAAAACTCAGGGCAACTCTAGTGTAGCACTTGGTCAGTAATATTTTCGGTTTTTATAATTACCAACTACTTGGATTGCACATCTAGAAAAGTTAGATGTTATTTTCAGAGTACTGAAGTCTTCTGGAGGGAGAAACAATCTTGTAAGTTTAAAAAAAAAAAAAAATCATCTCTATTTTGGAAGATTTGCCTTTGCTTTGGAAACCAGGTAGTTCATTTTAAGTTTTACTTAATTTTTCAAGTTGGACAGTGCCAAGGTTCTTAACTACCTTGCTCTGTGTTTTCTGGGGATTTTATTCTTTATTTACATGGCTGGATTTTTTTGTTTGTTTTTGTTGATTTTGTAGTTGCACAAGTCGGCTGCTATTCTAAAGGTCATCACAGTCTCCATAGGTTGAAGGGATTTTGTTGGTAACGATGAACTGACCAGAAATCCGATATATAGAATGTCCATTGCTCCAAATAAAATGGATGCCTTCAGCATGTTGTCTTAGTCTTCAGCTTTCCAAGTTGATGGGGCTGAACTTTTAACTTAAAGATTACTGCTGTAACAAGAAGTAACTACCTCTCTAGTTTGCACAGCTATTAAAGTATAAACTTTATCCAAGTGTTGTCTTGCTTGGAGACTAATTTTATGAAACAGTAAGAACTGAAGAGTTAGGAGCCATTTTATTAAGCAGGCATCACCAAACTGCTCAGCATTCTCAGCCGGCGTGGTTTCTAGCTTGCAGTCTGAAGTACACAAATACTGTTCCTCATCAGCATGTAAAGCATACAGGATAGCAACATCTCATACATACCTCCTAAGTTTAATTTAGACCATTTTTTGGTTGTGCTCAGTGACATAAAATCCACTGTCACTCATACAGAAGCCTAGCTGAAAACAATGAATGAAATCTCAGGGCATGCAAGTTCTTTATTACTAACCACCTTAAATCAGCTCGTCAGTTAGCAGTAGACCAGATTTCCAAGTGCGCTCTACAAAGACATAAAAGTGTGTTCTTCTGATCACTGAAGTTTATTACCTCTTCTTCCTGTCCTTCCTGTTTCTCACTGTAACCCAGGTGTGGGCTTCTGGAACTCCTTGTATTTATGCTAAAGTTTTGGCTGTATTTTCAGACATTGCTTTTGGTAGCCCTTGGATTTTTTTTTCCCCACAAATGAAAACTGTATGGAAGTTTAGAGACTCTGATGGGTAGCATCTCTATTTTTCCTGGTGGTTTTGCAACCAATATTCTCTTAACAGACTGCTCACCTTCCTAATCATTAATACTAACCATGCACAGCAAACTAACCTACTAGAGAATGAATCAGCAAGAGCAATACTGCACATATGGTATGTAGAAAAGGGGGAACTTGATGTACAATGGAGTTCAGACAGACTGGCCTAGACACATTTTCTGTATTAATCAAAGCAGTTCTTGAAATTCTGAATGTAGTTTATTTAAAGTCCTTCATGATGCTCACTAGAAAAATCAGTGCACAAGTGTACAGTTTAGTCAAAATCATCATACATTTCTGAGGCAAAACAAAAGTTTGGGCCAGTTGCTAATGTTCTGATCTGTGAATGTGATATCTCTGGTTATTGTATTTTGCAGTTTAGCAGGAGCTATGTGGAGCTCAATAATTGTGTTGTAGTAGAAACCATCCAGCTTCTTGGAATACAGTTTGCTTCCAGAATGGGCATGAAACTAACCAAAGAGCAGGAAGGGAGTGGGTATATTGTGGTGGTGGTGTTGTTGTTTTGCTTTGTTTTATTTTTCTCCCCACTATAGAATTTTTAGTTTGAGAGCCTGAGAAAAATCTTTCTCAACAGATCGTCACAGTCAGCTGTAAAACTGACATCTGATTGCAAGTCAGAAATACAAAATATTAGAAATAATATCTTTTCTGTTTTGCCAAATAGGAGGTTTTTGTATAAGGTCTGGTGGTGTTTTTGGTTTTGCTTTTTTAAATCATTGCAATCTTTGGAAGCCTTCTCAGTGGGCTGTGGTTGCATCTGAGTGCACTTCAAGAAGCTGGCAGTATTTTACTGACAGTGGATTTTGCAGGGCTTAGTTTCTAACTGTGCTCCTTTTAGTTCTGCAAGGCAGAGAGGGGCGTGTGTGTGCATGGGCAAAGGAGGGATTGCATCTTCTACCTCTTTCTGCAGTTCACTAGTTCTTGATAAAAACTGTAGTCCTGGGCAGTATGCTATTCATATCTGATGCCCAGTACTGAGATTTGAGAAGCTGTTAGATAGATTTAACTTTTTTTCCTTGTTAATGTTTCTTATTTCTATTATTATATACATCTTTTTTTTCTATTTTAATCACATTGGTTTATTTTACTATTTTTTCCTCATTTGGCAGACATGTAATTGAAATTTGATTGCCATAGAATTTTGCTGTTGTCGTGTTTTCAGTTAGCCAACAGTGACATAGCAAGTATTTTGCCTGCGTGACCATTTTTTGATATTTTGAATATGCTGTGAGTGAATATATCAATAAATAGCAGAAGGGCAGGGTGCAAGAGGGCAGAGGGTGCTCGTAGCGTTCTGGCTTTCAGAAATGCAGAGCTCTGCCTGCAATCACACACAGCTGCCTTTTAACTTTCCTTTCTCCTCCAAGCTGTCTCCTTGTGGGGCATTTTAAAATGCATGCTGCTGCTTCTCCTCTTAAAAAATAAACTAACACAGTAGGTGTTTGAAAATAAGAAAACGCTTTGATATTCTGACTTCCTTATTCATATTCCCTCCCCCCTCACCAGCATCTTCTCTGGGGCAAATAAACTCGTTTTCTTGTGCCTGGGCACAAACCTGCATTTCCTTGCTGCTCCATGAGTGATTTCCTGTCCCTCAGGCTTGACACTTACCCCTCTCAGCAGTTTTACATTTGTGCCGCTAACCTGGGGGTCATGTAGAGCCTGGTCAGTGGAGCAGCTGTTAGAAAACAGACGCTGGCTTGGAATGGACCAGCATGTGCCTGCAAATGTGTTTTGCAGCTGGCCACGTTAGCAGAGGGATGCACTGTGTCCAAGATAGGGACTTTTGTGGGGAATTCCAATCCTAGAGCTGCCTGAAGCAGGTGGCCTTAAGCCCCAGCTTAGATGTATTGTGGAGAATGGAGCTCTGGCTGGATGTTTCTCATCTGTCCAAGTGTGTGTGTGTGCACCCCTTGTAAATCATTTTCTTTGTATTGGGTCTCCCTTTTCCATTTCCTAGGGCTACTCCCCCACAGACAACAAATCTGTAAAACCGCTCCATTTCCATGTCGTCCAAAGCCATGCTTTGCCCGTGATATCAGCCGTGCTAGATTAGTCGTAATTTTGAGTTTCTGAAATATGACAGTTCTAAATAATACTTAAAAAAAACCCTTTTTTGTCTTTAGCTAAAACAAGCACTGGACAGCAGTTAAACCAGAATGAAGTGGCAATCCTGCTAAACCTGCTACAGTCTAAAACAAGTGTTAGTTTGGCGCAGTTTGCCCAAGTGTTGAATATTAAGGTAAACCCAGAGACTCAGCAGCAACTAAATAAAATAAATCTTCCTGCTGGAATTTTGTCAGCAGGTGAAAAACAGTCAGAACAGCAGCAGCCGCCGCCGCCACCACCACCACCGCCGGAGCAGGAGCCTCTCAAACAGCCGCCCGTCGCGCAGCCTCCGGCGCCGGCCGCTCAGCTGGCTCAGCCCAAAGCCGAGACTGACGCTGCCCAGGCGGCCGTGCAGAGCGCGTTTGCTGTTCTCTTGTCCCAGTTAATAAAGGCTCAGCAGGCGAAGCAGAAGGATTTTGCGCCTGAGGAGAAGGAGAACGGCTCCGGCAGCGAAACGTCGCTGCAGCTCCGGCAGCCTCCCAAGCCCGGCACGCCAGCGTCCGCCAGCCGGGACGACGCGGAGTCCCCGGCGCCCGTGTTCCCGCACCTCGGCAAGGCCGTGTACACGGCTGCAGGTACGAGGGCCGCCCTGGCGCGGGGGTCAGGAGGCGCCGAGCGGGATGCGGTCTCTCTGCACGGCCCTCGGGCATCGCGGACTCCTCGCTGGGAGCCTGCGCGTTGTGGTGACGGTTGCGGTGTGGGTGTAGCGCGCGGGTCATCCCTGCTGCGGGAGGGGCCGGCAGCTTTGCTGAGAAAAAGGGCGTTTCGTTTGGGATCGCTGTTCCTGTTGTTACTGTGGTGGTGCCGATAGAAGAGCCAGGTTTCTCTGGAAGTTTCCTTGGTTCAGTTTACCAATTTGGACTTCTGTTTTGGATAAAACTGGTTTTGGGGTAAGATATTTCGCGCTGCTCAAAGTTTGGACCTTTGATATTCTTGAGTTGCTCTCGAGTTTCAGCCATATTACATTACCATTTATCTTCTGCTCTGTTGTTTGTAGTTGTTAAATATGTTGAAGTGGGGTTTTTTTTGTGGGGTTTTGTTTATTTTGGTTTTGTTTTTAGGGCTGTGTTTGAGTGTGATACAGAGCAGTTTGTTGGTTTGCTCTGTTTCTAGCCTCGATTTCTGGTGTTCCCTGGTAGGGTGACCACCAGTCCCTTTCTTGGGACCTTTCCAAGTGGGTGCTATTCTCCACTACTTTCCTGTTCCTTCTTTGAACTTTCTAGCTTGTCTGTTTCTCTGGTAGTTTTTCTTGTCGGGACGGTAACGTTTGACTGCTTGGGTCATTTTATTTGAAGGAGAAGCTGGCCTTGATTTTCTGGGCCCAAAAAAATAAGTCGTTGTCTTCTCCACAGTAATCTGCCCGTGTGCCTCCAAGCTTAACTAACCTGCTACCTGCAAGTGAACAGCAGACCCCTGTTGCGCCGGGGAAGAGGCCTCTCCGTCCTGGGCTCCTTGCAGCGGGTTTTTATTCCAGAGCCTCTCTCTCTTGTGTGCGCAGGTCCGGAGGAGCTGGCGAGGCCACCCGAGATGAGGCTCCTGAGCCGCACGCCCGAGCAGGAGCGCCCGCGCATCCTGCCTCCGGACCAGCGCCCGCCGGAGCCGCCGGAGCCTCCCCCGCTCACCGACGAAGACCTTGATTATCGGACAGAGAACCAGCATTTGCCTATAAGTAACTCTTCAGGAACAGACCCTCACGCGGGAGTGAAGGCAGCTCTTCTGCAGCTGCTCGCTCAGCATCAAGCTCAGGCCACGGCAGAGGAGCCGGCGCAGGCCAGTGTGGATTACCAGGCCAGGGACGCCTACGGGGCAGGCCCAGACTACAAGGAAAACTTCGGGTCGTCTTCCTTCTCCTCCGCCCGCTACGGCAGCAGCAGCGACGGGATAGGAAGCGGATCGTCGGGAGCGTTGGAAAGGAGGAGCTTCCTCGGGAGCTCGGATATCCAGCCCTTGGAGAACTACAGTACTGCTTCATCTCACTCTGGCGGCGCGCCCCCTCCGCCGGCCTTTGCAGAGTCCTTCCCCAGCTCGGTCGCCGCTTACGGAGACATTTACCTCAACGCCGGCCCCATGCTCTTCAGCGGGGACAAGGACCACAGGTTTGAGTACAGCCACGGCCCCATCCCGGTCCTGGGCAACAGCGGCGACGCGTCCGCGGGGCCCGAGAGCAGCCATTCCCTGCCCGCCAAGATGCACAACTACAGCTATGGAAGTAACTTGCAGGAAAACCCCAGTGGCCTCGGCCACGTGCATGGACAGACTTGGACTTCTCCCGCGCAAGGACCCGGCTTTTCCCAAGGATACAGGGGACACATTAGCACGTCTGCAGTGAGAGGGCGAGGCAGAGGATTGCCCTATTGAGTATCTGTTTTTCCTCAGGCACATCATTTTTATCTGGAAAAACTTCTTTTGTTTTGATTTCTAGCTGCAGTTTAAAGCAGCACTTCAACAGACTTGAATAATGTTAATTCAACAGCTTTATTTTTATGTGGAAAAGGGTCTTGCATACAGTAGGAAAAATTAAAGATGCTTAAAACTCATGCTGTCTGAAAACTAGATAAATTGATTGTACATGTTCACAAACTAGTTCTGAATTTTATTTTGTATTTTGGCAGTTTTAAGTGGATGCTAAATTTAGGGACATCAGCTTTTTATGGCACTCTTTCAGATCTTCTGAACTATGCACATTTGTGCTTTTTTTGTAAGTTTGGACCAACTTTTATGTAAAGAAAAATTTTACAACAATCAAAGCAGGGCACTGATTTATTTGGTATTTTTCTTTTTACAGAACTACCTTTAGTCAAAGGTCACTGTCAGTCTTTGCACTGCTTTCAGTGTTATTGTGGAAGGTGTACTTTGTGCTCATTTCAGATAATAAAACACAACCTTTCTCTTGATGCAAAATTTTATAAATATTTGGTCAATGTTATTTTCCTTTTCTTTCAAAAAGATTTGAAAAAAAAGAGAGAATGGATGTTCTGGTAAAACGTTCTCTCCATCTCCCAGGCTTGTTTATATAGAAACTGTTTTACTTGAATGGTAAGTGCCTTAACATGTAAGCTTAAGGTCTGCAAAAATTTGGAAGTACTTCATAGGCTGATGTGAAAATTAATACCTAAAACTAGGTAGTTAACATGAAAATTGAAATAATAGTAGGCAACTCAAATAGGTCGTAACCTCATGCTGTTTACTTCAGGGGGGCCGGTGATTTCGAGACCGAATCTTGTCGTGATGAAATGACAATTCCCAAATCAAACTTCTTAAGAAACCATGAAAGTGAGGAGAAAAATGAAGAGACGAGTCTTGTCCTCAGCTCCCTCCTGGGGCTGTATTAATTGTTTTAGTTCCTCTGCCAAATAAGCTATACTTCATATGTCCTTTCCAAGTGATGAAATAGTTTGGGTTTTTTTTCTTTTTTTCCTTCTTCAATGTCAATAGCAGTAACTACGTGAGTGTGTGTGGAAAGCTGACACTGTCGTCTTTTTAGCACAAATACCACGAAATGGAAAGTAACCAAAGGAAAAATGAGCAGTATTTAAAAGCAGCCGCAAACATTTTGCAGTAGGGACAATTCTCTGTAAACTGTGATTGTGCCAACTAACCATTTTTCTACCTGCTGTTCCACAGAAAGTTTTAATTTCGGAATTGAGGCTCTTTGAGCAGCAGACAAAATGACTGTAGTCAAAACTCTCAACCAAGAACCACTCCTGGCATTAATCGTAATTTCCAGCATGTTTTTTCTTTTTATTTTTCTTTTTTTTTTTTCCTTTGACAAGAAGTGGTCTCTCTCCTGCAGAGAGGAGGTATGGTTATATTTTGCATGTACGTAAAAGAATGTCTTAAAGCCCATATTGGAAACAATTTTCCAACTGATTATCCAGTTGACAAATCGGTACCTTATGTAACTGAGTGTTTAATTATTACTTTTTAAAAAGTAAAATTTCTACTTACACTATTACAAATGTAGTCTTGTCAGTGACTTTTGGGATGTTCAGAATAGAAGCCAAAGTTGTCGGGGTTTGCTGTTTGCTCTAGTTCAGGATCCTGGTTCTCGCTTAGGGCCAACCGCCCCCGCGCTGTGGGGCGCCAGGACCTCGCTGTGCTGGTGACCAGGAGCTCGTGGCGAGGGGGGACGGGCCTAAAACCAGCCCGGCACGAGAGCTTGAGCCCCGACCGGCGTGCCTGAGGGGAGAGATGCGCTGCGTGAGCGGCAGGGCGCCGCGGCGCTCCTCTGCAGTAAGAGTGTTTACCAGCAGAAAAACATTGTCCTTAGCGTCACTTATGAAGAGTGTTAGCTAAGGGGAGAGGGAAAAAAAGGAAAAAAAGGTTCAGATGAGATATGTTTTTGCAAGAAGCCTTTCAAAACCCTTAAGAGTTGTTGTCACTAAAAACGTGCAGTTTGACGTCACTCTGCTGCCCTGTAAGTGTAAACGCAGGTGATGCTTCATTAAAAAAGCAGGTAAGTCCAGATTAAAAAGTAGATCCCAAAGAATACGAACCAGATGATTTGGCTTGCAGCGCAAAGCGCAAGGAAGGTAGGACTCCTTCTACTGCCTCCCTTTTGGAGGTGAATTTTCTGATCGTTTAGGTCACCTTGTTTCATGCAGAGAAACCAATCTCCTCTTCTGAGTATGTAAAGACACGACAGTGCAGTTTGGTCACGGGCGGACGGGGCTCTGCGGTGGCCTTGGCGGCCGCAGCAGCCTGGGCACCGCTTGGAGGGCAGGGAGATGCAGGGGCCAGACGGGCTCCCTGCCTTGGCCCCACTGCCGCCCGGCCCGCGGGCTGCCCCCGAAACACCCAGTGAATTCAACCCGTGCTGCGAGGTGCTTAGGTCAGTTCAGAGGGTGTTTTCTCCCCACTTTTGGTTTTTACTGAACAAACGCTGCAGGGCAGAGCGGCTCTGTGCGGGCTCAGCCTTTCCCATGGAGCGGCAGCCGCGCTCTCAACGGCCCCGGGCGGCCCTGCCTCTAGTTCCTCCTGCCCCTTCCCTCTTGCGCGGGTTTTCCGCTCCCTGCGCTGCGTTCCCAAACGTGCTCCCGAGACCTGGACGCTGCATCCAAAAGTAAGTGTTGTGTGACGTGTTGCCGATAAACCATAGCAAAATACTGTAATCATGGACTATCAAGTAGTGAGTGTTTCATTATCTATATTACGTGCTCCTTAGCCATACTGAGAGGAAGAAAATGAACCCAATTGGACTGGTGTGACCGTGACTTAAAACATTTAGGCTACCTACAATATAGCTATGATTATACCTACAACTCAGCCAAAGGACAAGGAAAGAGCTTTTATCCTGGATCTGTAATAGTCATCGTTGTCTTGAACAGAAGGAATGGCGGGGATGGGTGTAAAAATAGCTGCGTCTTTAAATGTTAATATAATTTCGTCAAAGAGAGTTTAAAAATGGCAAACTTTGTTATTATGTTTCCATAAGACATGGTCTGTGTTGAATTTCCTTACCCTGGTAGTGTAAGATGCTTTGTCTAAGCAGAGGTGACAAGTGCTGTACTGCAAGTTCTTGAGGTTTTGGGTGCTCTCCTTTTGCTTGGTACCTGCGACTGGAGCCAGTTTTGCTTTTGGTCGAGTTGTGGTTGGATGGATTGAATCGTTAACTGTGCGGTAAAAACAAATGAAGTATTGAAATAACATAGGATACCTCTTTCCTGCGGGCGAATTAGATCTCGGACCATGAATTCTGTGTCCGATAGAGAAAGTGTCCGATGTGCTTCTTGCGTTCTGGACTTGATGCGAGGCGCTGCGTGGGTTGCGTACGTGTCTCTGGTTTCACTGTTTTGTACCCGGGGAAATATCGGCTGTTTCTGATACGTTTGGAATGTTCTTCAGAGCCAGACGTGTGTCAGGAAGGAAAGGAATTACCAGAAAATTGATCTGATTCTGTATTTGGAAATTAAATGACCTTGACCTTAAAATCGAACTAGCTTTTGCTTATCAGGGTGAAGAATACGTTATTGCAGGAGTTCTTTCAAGACAACGTAATTTAATCAAAACTGTTACGCTTTGGCTTGCTTACTCTTCGTTATTTTAAGCCATTTGTATATAAAATGTATTGTGCGGCCTGTAAATAAAATACCATGAAAACTCCAAGTGTATCGTTGTGTTCCCTCTCTGGATGCGGAGCTCGCGGCCGCCACCGGGAGAGGGGCTCGTGGTGGGGCCAGCGCTGGGTCCCGCAGAGCCGTGGGAGCAGCGGGACGCTGCACTCGGCTCCCCCTCCGTGGGGGGACCACGCGGATGCTCCCGGGGCGGGAACTCCAGGGCACGGAGCCGAGTGTTTTCCGTGTGCGGCCGCCAGCAGCAGCGGGAGGTTTGCCTGCCCTCCTCCCACCGTGGTGGCACCACGGCGGAGCGGCGAGCTCTCCCCGCATGGGAAGGGGTATCCTCAACTGCCAATAAACTAGCCCTGCGCCCAGGAGGCTGCAGCGGCGGCCCCCAGCGCCTGGGTCAGTGCTCCGTGGAACTGGGGGCAGAAGAGGAAGCGCGTTGGGTGTTGGAGCTGCGGGTTCCCGCCCGTAACCCCCACGAGCAATGCAAACTGCAGAAACTCGTGTCACTTGAGATCTAACGGGATGAGGGTGCCTCTGTTTCTAGGGATCTACGCTCCATTCCTGACAAACTAAGCAGGAGAAGAGGATTATATTGACTGAACTCCCAGGTCGCTGGAATCGGGAGTTGAGGCCATGCGGTGGCCACAAGAGGTAAGCAGAGGGAGACTTTCCATTGATGAATGGGGGAGTTGTTTCTGTGCTCAGCCGACTGTGTTCATGCCCCCGAGGCCGGAGGGTTTTGTGTTCAGAGCCCCCTGCTCATCTCAGCTGCCTGTTTCGGTGGGAGCCTGCACTTCCCGTGCCTTGGCTCGGGAGGAGCTTAGGGGCCGAGTCGACCCCGCGCTCAGCTTTCCTCCCCGCCAGCTGACCGGGCCCTGGAAGGGAGAGGGGCTCCCTCGTGGGCAGAGTGGAAGGAGGCCGGATGAGCGCCAAGGGGCCTGTCCCTGGCAGGGAGCCAGGGCGCCACCCCTGTACCCAGCAAGGCGGCTTCTGTCCCCCTGCTCCTCCATCCTCCACTGCACAGGGCCTCGCAGGGCGGTTCTGAGGCAGGCCCAGGCTAAGGAGGGTGCACTTTGCTCTGTCGCTCTTGTTGGTTTTGTCCTTGTTATTTTTTTCTTTTTTTCTCCCCTTTGACAGCTTTCTTACCGGTGTCATCCTGCAGGGAGCTTTGGACTCTGGAGACGACGTGGGCTGTCCCCACTACAGCGTCCCTGTGTCCGCCTCTCGGCAGGAGCCTCCTCCCCATGCCCGGCAGGAGCCTTGTCCCGTGCCCAGCGCCCTGCAGCTGCTCCCGCTGCCCGGCCGCCGAGGGCGAAGCGCGGGGCGGCGCGCGGGTCCGGCCCGGCCACTGCCTCTCTCAGCGGAGATGTTTCCATAGACAGCTCGTGCTCTAGCACCTCGGGGGAGCCCCTCTTCTGCTTCCCACGATCCTGGCCTGCAATCCAACAGCAGGGGGGGAAGCAGCTCCCACAGGACTGTTCGGTTTGGTTTAAGGAAGAGGCACAAAAAAAGATGGCACACTGTGGATTTACTGACCCCGCCATCTCTCGGGCTGCTTCTCTAAGTTAAGGTGAATAATACTTGTGCCAAAGAATGCCTTTGGCCTTGGCAAAGAATGCCATGAAAGGCAGATGTTTTAACTCCTTTCCGTTTCGCCAAGGTGAGTGAGTGGATGTGCTGATGCTCTAGAAATGCTATGGACAACTTTTTTCTATCCTTCCTTTCATATTCGCTGAAGTGCCAGGACACAGGAAGAAGGACAGTGTGTGTAACAGGCCGTAGCGCCACGTGGCCAACCTCTCCTTCGATCGACCTCCGATTCGACGGGAGCGAGAGAGGCCGAATATCCCACCCGTGCCGCTGCAGGCCGCACGGTGGGCAACGCGCTCACCGGCGCGGCTCGAGAGACGCCTCTGCTCCCAGCTGGGCTGAGCGCTTCACAATATCTGCGTCTGGGTCACATGCAAGGGAGGCATCTCTAGTTCCACATTCCTGAAGTCAAAGAGTCTCTCCGTAGACAATGCACCATCTATGGGACTTCATCCAGCTTGAGCATCTCTTGTATTTTCCTAATTGTTTTCTTTCTTGCTGGGCTATGCCCCAACCTGCCTTAAAGATCCCTCTGACAGGGAGAAGAAAGGCAGATCTTGTATTTTGATGTGAGACAGTTAGGTGAGAACTTGAAATGGACTCAAAGGACGGTCCTGCTGAGCTGCCGAACATCATCTTTACCTTGCTGTTAGCAGTGCTACTTGTGTCTGACAACCCAAGGCGAAAGGAGCACATAGGGAAATCCTCTCTGTTCTCTTCCAACCTCAGCAATTCCCACCTCTGGCTGAAAACCGTCGGTGTGAAGCCGTGGGGCTGCCATGGGGCCAAGAAGCGTTGACACGTGAGATCTCCGAGCATCCTTGAACAAAGCACTGGGGAAAGGGGCAGAAGTGACAGTAAGATGACAGGACCCGACCAAGTACAGCTCCTGCCCATCTCGGTCCTTTTGTCACGTGTGACAGGCACGTCTGGGGGCATTTCAGCATAGATGCCGTCCCCACCGTGCCTTGCCAGCTCATTGAGGCTGGACATTTGGGTACTTCTGGGTATAACAGCAGGGCTCTGATGCTTGGCACCGGCCAGGACAAGGCCTACGTCGCTTTAGCTGCTCCATTTACGCCCAAGGGCGAGTGTACCGAGAGGAGACAGCGTGCTGCTGCCATAGGGGTCTTCAGAAAGCATGTTATATACACGTATGGGGTTTTTTGTCAGTTCACTCCTAGCTGGAAGCGTCTGTTGCCTCCCGGAGTATCTGAAGTGGTGTGACCGGTGAGACCCGAGGCCCGTTCCTCCCGGCGTGCCGGGCACGGGGAGCAGGCCGCGCGGAGGCAGCGACGCGCAGCGGTGTCACGCGGCAGCTCCCTGCCTCCGGCCGGCACGGCGGGTGAGCGGAGCGCCGCCCGTCCTCCCACGGGACCCGGGCAGGGCCCCGGAGCGCTGCTTCCCAGGCGGGAGCCTCTGAGGGAGGCAGCTCTCTGAGGTCACTCTGCTGGAGACGTGCAGCACAGGGAGGAACCGAGCACGAGTGTCTGGGGCTTGCTGTGCCCGGCTTAAACCCGGAGCACAGGGATAAGATGTTGCAGATGCCCTAGGTTTGCAGCACTGCACTGGAGATAGTGTGGCCCCATCCTCTAGACACCCTTCCTGAGGGTATTTGTACACAGTGACCAGATCAGCTCTCGGCCTTCCCTGCTTTAGGCCTAGCAGTCCCATCTCTGTCAGCTTCAGCTCCTATGAGAGATGTTCCAGTCCCCTCGTCACCCTCATAGCCCTGCGCTGGACTCTCACCAGCAGCTCCACATCCCTCCTGTGCTGAGGAGCCCAGACCTGGACACAGCGCTCCAGACGCGGCCTCACCAGGGCTCAGTACAGTGTGTGGGGGGAGGTTTAGCCTCCCGTGGCCTGCAGGCCTGGGGTCTGAGACACCACCGGCCTTCCTGGCCGGAGGGGCACATCGCTGCCTCACAGTCTGCCAGGCACCAGCACTGCAGAGCTGCTCTCCAGCAGGTCAAGCCCTCCAGCCCAGTACCGACCCTGCGGGACACCGCTAGCTACAGGCCTCCAAATAGACTCTGATCACAACCTTCTGAGCTCTGCCATCCATCCAGTTCTTATCCACCTCACTGCTCGCTCATCCAACCCATGCTTCCGGAGCTTGTCTATGAGGATGTTACGGTAGACAGTGTCAAAAGCCTTCCTGAAGTCAGGGCAGACAACATCCACTGCTCTCCCCTCACCTACCCAGAAAGTCATTCCATCAGAGCAGGCTACCAGATTGGTTACGTGTGATTTACCACTGATGAATACGTGAAGACCACTCCTGGTCACCTGCTTGTCCTCCATGTGCTTAGAGATGACATCCAGGATGAGCCGTTCCATCACCCTTCCAGCGACAGAGGTGAAGCTGACCGGCCTGCAGTTGCCCGGGTCCTCCTCCTCATCCTTTTTGAAGACTAGTGGGACACTGGCTTTCTTCTAGTCCTCAGGCCCTTTGCCTTTCGAAGATGATGGAGAGCGGCTTAGCAATAGCAGCTCCTGCAGCACTCTTGGGTGCATCCCATGAGGACCCATGGGTTTGTGGGAGTCAAGTTTGCCTAAATGATCTCTGACACTGTCTTCCTCAACCGAGGCAGGTCCTCGGTCTCCAGACTTCCTCTCTTGTCTCCAGGGTCTGGGATTCCAGAGGGTTGGCCTTCGTAAACACTGAAGGAAAGGAGGATTTCAGTAACTCTGCCTTCTCTGTGTCCTTTGTAAGCAGGCTGCTCACCCCATTCGGCAGTGAGCCCACATATTCTCATCTTCCTTTCTCTTGTGATGTATTTGAAGAAGTCCTTCTGGTTGTCCTTGACATTCCTTGCCAGTTTTAATCTGAAATGCACTTTAGCCTTCCTCGTTGCATACCTGTATTCCCCAATAACATTCCTCCCAAGTGGCCTGTCCCTTTCCCCACATGCTGTGTACTTCCTTCTTCTATCTGAGATTTGCCAGGAGCTCCTGGCTCATCCCTGAGGATCTCTTGCCCTCTTTGCTAGACTTGTTACTCATGGGGATGCACTGGTCTTGAACTGAGAGGAAGCGATGCTTGAATATTGACCAGCAATTTGGGACCCCGCTTTCTACTAGGCCCCTAACCCATGGGATTACTCCAAGTAGGTTTCTGAAAAGGCCAAAATTTGCCCTCCTGAATCATGTTTGGATGATGTTTGGATTATATCCTGAATTAATGTGCTGCAGCTTCAAATTCCATTCCTCCTGTCAGATCCATGGTGTTGGTGGAGGTTTCTAAGAAGAGCAGACAGGGCACCAACGCTTAGGTTAGACAAAATTGTCTCCTGGTCTGGACAAGTTGCTTAGCCTCCTTTTGACTTGTTTCTTGCTCAACAGAAAAATAAATCGTTACCCCATGTGTGTTGCAGGACTCACGTTAGAATAAAAGCGTTGCCTGAATTCATCAAAAATGCTGCCAAGTGCCAAAGTGCATTAGAAAAATGTTGAGCTTCTAGCTCCAGGCTTGTGTTAATAACACTATGAATTGGATCTTTGGCCTAAATAGGTCATTTTTTCCTCCCTACATTTAACATGTACCTCATGCTCAGGTTAGTTCCTGTGGTTAACTTCTTTAGGAACTTTATCACAAAACAGGATTGAGAGATGGGGACTTCTGCCTTGCAGCTGACCCAATGGTGTAAGTTACTGCTCCTTCAATTACACATGGAGTTTGAAATAAAACACATGACCATTGGCAGACAAAGGATGCACAGAAAGAAAAAATAATTATAACCTCCCAGCCTTGTAACCTTCGCTGTCCCACAAAGGAAAAAACAAAACCCACTTTTGCCTTGTGACAGCAAAAATACTTGGTACTGCTGAACGAATGCATGAAGGTTTCACTCAAACACAGTGTGTTCAACCTGTGTCAGTATTTAGTTGCTAGGACACAACCTGTTACACCAGCAGTTACCACTGACCCAAAGGGAGCCCTTTGAGCAGGTCTGCTAAAGGCACCAGCACGTGCCATAATGCTGCTGTAAAGCCGGTTTTGTCTTGCAGGCTTGCTGCTCTGGGTAGAAAAGGGAAAAGTCATGCAGCAAGTGACGCCTGGATCCCTCTGCTCTTATTTTAAGGGTTTGTGCTGAAAAAACAGAGGAGCTGCAGCAGCGCAAGGGGAAATGCAGGAGAGGGGGTTCCTCGCTGGAGCAGCCGCTGGGCTGAGCGGTCAGCCGGCACCCCGGCGCTGCCACCGCAGAGCACGGAGCGGCTCCAGCCGGGCATTCCGGTATTTATGTTGTGACGACTCCTCATTATTAAAAAGAAAAAAAAATAAAAAAGAGCACAGACTGGAAACTACAGACAAAATGGTAAACGAACAGAAATCTAGTAATGAAGTGTAGGAGAAGAGGGTAGTAAATAATAACAAGGAACTTATCTGCAGATGGTCTGGTGATTCCACATCAGGAAAGTATTACTTTAAACCTGACAGTCAGCATTAGAAACCGTGTGTATTTTCCTCTCCAGATTGCTCCCAGTTATGGATTGCAGATCCTGCTGTGAGACTTCCAGGCACGCACATACAATTACGCAGGAGAGCGAGAGAAGACATGCAGGTAGTAGTAATATTTTTTTATTTGCCAACTGTACTTGCAATTACAACATTGCCTTTCGGGAGCAATAGCAAAAAAGAAAGAAAAGAAGTAAACAGAAGATGGCTTTTGCTTTCAACTGAGCTCATGGGAGACGCTGTTTTGATTTTTGGATTTTTCTTTCCTCTGTGTGCAACATTTAAGTCTTAACTTTAAGATTGCAAACCCCTTTTTGGCATTAATTTTGCATGCTTTATTGAAGCATGTATCATTTGTTGTGAATAGCAAATATTCTCCTGCCCTTGTAGCTCCTTGCCTCTTCTTTTTCACTTCTCAAATCCTTCTTTATGGTTTCAGAATTACAGAGCTTTTGTATTCTGAAAACTGCTACTTCAGGCACTTCATTATGGGAAGTACTAAATCAAAGCATTACTTTGAATCTGAAATCTAATGTTCTCTGGGTTTATTTAAATTGTAGATATTTGTCCAGATAGAGCACAATGAAAATAAGGTGTTCCTGTCTTTGCAGAAAGGATAGGCTAATATGAACTATGTGACAGGAAATTAATTTTTAACTGTCTCGTTTTAGTGTGGTCACAACAGGCGCACACATGTATGCAATTCACATGAAATGGTAATTTCACAGAATTCATTTAAATAAGAATTCATGTGTATGCAATTTATCTGAAAAAAAAAAAAAAAATGCGAAGCACCATATCTTGCAATGGGAAGTAACTGGGAGGCTGGCAAAAAATTAGTTCTTTTTTATTACTGTTTTGAAGCAATGCTTATTTAACAGCAGGTCTTATTTTCTTTGAACCAATCAAAAAACTCTGTCAACTCTAAAAATACGTAAATGCTTGAGATATAGTCCCATTGTAAGTACCCTTCATCTCAATTAAAAAGTGTTTCTGTCTAAATATTTGCATCGATATGACATCAGTGTGTTGGCAAGAGCAAAAGGGGGGTAAAGCAACATCCAACAGAATGAAATATATTCACTATATAGCCCAGAACAAAATAAGAAAGCTGGTAATTTAAGGTACTTTAAATGAGGTATTTTCTTCATAGAAATCTCATACTAGGAAGAAAAAAGTAAGATCAGGAAGGGGGAGTTAGGCTAAGACATTTCACTGACATTAATTCAGTTTGACAGTTTGCAATTATAATTGTACTTTAAAGTGGAATTGATATTGAAAATGGCTTCAGCTATTGAAAAAATGACGAATGACCAACTTTGTATATAACACCCAGACAAAACAATTTAATAGGACACAATCAACACGAACAACAAGACATGTGTTTCACAGTTGATAGCTGTTTAATAGGACACTTGTTCAATTTTTGTTCCAACAAAATATCAAGCGTTTGCACGATGCTTTGACAAATTGTGTGGTTCTGTTGGAGGACGTCACAGCACAGGAGAGGACAGAGTTCAGCCTTGCGCTAAGAGCAACTATTCCTCTGGACACCAACATGGTTACGTTAATAAGCACACAAACGGGCCCAACAACTTGGATTAGATTTCGCATGACGAGGATGATGCCTCTAAGGTGTGTGTTTCAATGTGTACTGGAAAAGCTGGCAGTTGCTATTTTTCTTCAAATTAGTTCTAAAAATATTTGTATGAGAAGAAAAAGTCTGCTCAGTTGACATTAAAAGCTCCATAGTTAGTCACAAAAAGCAAGAAATTAGGCTTCTCACAGTTGTACTACCTTGTGTTTTGTGAAACATTTTTACATCACACAATATGTGGCAATAATAATACTGCACTTTCAGAATTGAAACTATACTAAGGATGCATTAACATTTTCAGGTTTGATTTTCTGTATTTTTTTAATATAAAATGCACAAAAAAAATATTATGTGGATAAGTGTTTGGTTCTAGAAAGAGATTAAGCAACTTACAGTGAAGTTGCTGTCTTAGAAAAGGCAAGTTTGCTTTGTGTAGTTCCACATTTGTTTCTCATAAACTTACGTGAGATGTGTGTTCAGGTGTACCAGATGAAAAACAAATAACCGAGAACATCAAACCTGAAGATCTGCAACCTCAGCCCTGCAAGTGAAATTGTGCTTTATTTTTCTGTCCTGTAATATGAAGTGCAGAAGTTTATTGCAGTGCATTTTAGAACAATGTCACAGTCACAGTTTGCTTTCTTATTAATGTAAAGCAGGACCATATTTGTGTCGGGGAGACGAGAGAGCAGCTGCTTGGCCAGACGATGCATCTTTCAGATATTAAATACAGGTCATAAAAAGGGGGGAGGCAGAGGGGGAGCATCCTCAAATTAATGTTAAATAGAGGTAATGCCTGGCTTACCCTCTGATAACTGCCTGAGAATCTTCCTCTGGAAATGGCTGTATTTTTGTTGATTATAGCCCAAACCATTTCCATATGCACTGAAATTCAATAGTACCGGTATCCTCGATTCTTTTGAGACTGCAGCCTTAACTTGTGTAGTACACAAAAACTTAATTAGACTATTAGTTTGAAATTGTTCCTGCTGCCATCGCACATTGTAAGTCAGAAAAAAGACGGAATCAAAACCACTGATAACTTCAGTATGAATTTCCATTTAATGAATCAGTAACCAAATTTCTCTTCAGTAACTTTTTTTTTTCTGACAAAATTATCTTCTAGTAAGTATATTTATCTATATAGGCATGTTTATTTTGGTCATACGACTTGAAATGCTGTTAAGTGCAAGTCCTTCTCTGCTGGCCTTCCCTCCTCCCCAGAAGGCAATACCTTTAACATTTGCTGGGGAAGTTTTACTGATGTACCTGCGTTTGCTGGAATAGAAGATGCCCACAAATCCCTGCTGGGTCCTCTTCTGTCAAGAATGAAGTGAGAACAAGCAGATTTCTGTGTCTACACAACCTGCACAGAACTCGCGCCTGACTGACCTGGGCACTGTCTTGTCCCTGAACTGAGAGGAAAGGATAACTCTGAGGAAAAGCTCTTAACTGCTTGAACTCTTTTTGCCTGTAAGACATATGCTGATTTTCAAGATATAAAGACACCAGGGATACGGTAGCTAGTGTCTAAAACGAAGGGAGGTTTATTACACTCGGATTTGGGATATTCCCTGTGCCACGTGCTCTAGGTGTCCCTGCTGGAGCAGGCGGGTTGGACTAGATGATCTCTAGAGGTCCCTTCCAATCCTAAGGATTCTGTGATTCTGTGTGATTTTGTGATTCTGTGATTCCATGAGCTTTTACTCTAAGGTTCTAGTAAGTTCTGTTCACACTAGGAGACAAGGGATCAAACAGGCACCACACTAAAACATTGGTACAGACCTTATTATTCTAACATAGTGAAATTAAGGTCCCATTAAGATCACATGATGAATGATGTTAGTCACATTTAGAAAACAACAAGAAACACACAAAAAGAACTGAAAAGATGATGAAAAGGACCGACTGTTGCCTTTCATTGCGAGGCTAGCTAAGGGTTAGTACAACCTTTAGATACATAAGCAGAGGAATATTAGTGAGGGCAGCATTTTAGCGTACGATTTTAAGGATATCATTAGTTTAAAACTTATTAGAAAAGCTTCAGAAAAGATCTATGGCAACAATTCCAGACACAGAAGAGAAAAACCCCAGTGTGGTTTTAATGGCCACGTTTAGATGGTTAAGAGAAATTCAAATATGTTTTGATAACCCACTTGAATAGGGACATGATATATGACTCTCTAATGGAGTATGAAATGTAAAATCCAATGTTTGGAAGCTAATGCTAAGCAAAAACCAGTCTAGATAGCAAGCAGATTTTTAAGCAACAATGATTAAGCTTCAGATCAGCTTCAACAGATAGATAGTGTAATGTCTGTCATCTGAAATGTTCGAGCGCTGGATAACTTCTATGGTTTTCTTGTACATTCCGTTTATGCACAAGTGGTTTGTCTGATGTGGATGTTTGCAGGTGAGGCTTAGACCTAACCTTGTTAGGTCTTGTTAGACACCAGGACTCACACTTTTCTCGGGCACTAACTGAGAGACAGTGTGACACGGGGTTTGACAAAATCTATGTACAGCCCACTAGGAAAAAACAAACATTTCACATACTGTTTTCATTTATGGAATTCAGATTTTACTGACAAGGTCTATATCCCATGCCTATTAATAAACTAGCATAATTGAAGCTATTCATTTCACCCACTCTTAGGGACTCAGTACAGAAGGATTTTACTTGAAACTTGTGAAATTATTATGTCTTTCTCCTTACCTCTTTGATAGATGCTTAGAATTTGGAATTTAAAGTGAGAGATTCCGTGAGACGGAACCTCACGACAAAGCTAATAAAGCAGAGGTACAAAAAAATTCAAATGAAAAACAAAAGATGATGATGCAAGTCCCTTGTAGATGCAGACACATTTTGCAAATCGCTTTGCATTTAGAGCATGTAAAGAAACAGAATGAAAAAAAAAAGTGAATGTTTTTCTTGATATTTCTTTTTGTGTCATTTAAGATGAGAAGAGTGATGCGTCTGAGGCTCCCATGCATATTCTGTGCTCAGGTCCTGCACTCACAAGCAACTGAAAATACGCTCAGGTTGAAGCTCAAGAGAAATGGCCCGAATTAAAGTTGTGGAACCTGTAGCTGGAGAACCTCCCTGCATGAAGAGGTGTTGGAGGGAGGTCTGCTGTGCCGGTGCTCTTCCCAGGTATGCAAGTAACAGCAGGAACTGGTTCTAGGTTCTGGATCCTAGGTAGCACCATTCTAAGCATTAGTGAAGGGAAGACTTTGATTAGACGTTTCTGCTGTTTTTCTCTATGCTACATCAATATGGCCAGATGGAAACCTGAAACTTCCTTTTTCTTTCTTTTTGGAAAGTTTATAAAACAGAGAGAAGCTGCTCTGTAGCAGATAGTAGGTCTCCTGGCAATTTGAAAGCCTCCAAAGCAGAGTTAGCATAAAAGCAATCGGAGTTGGATCGAAGCTGAACTTTAACTGATGGTGATTAAATATACCCTTATAGAAAAAGGTCTCTATGCACATAGACTTTTTACTTCTGCTGCTCATAAAAGTCGCTTTTCTCTGAAGTGCACATCTGCCTTCTTGTAATTCATGACTTAAAAACTCAGGTTTCGTGGCTGTTGAAGGGATGGCACTTGATTTTATGCTTCCACAAGGTAACTCCCCTCTCTGCCCTTTCCTCCCTCCATCCCATGCTCAGTCTAGTGTCTACAGGGATATGCTGACTGAAAACAAAATTGAGACAGATATGTCAGAAAGATAACAGGAAGAAATGGAACCAAGACAACACTGGTTTACCATGCCCTTTCTTTTTTCTTATATATGCTTTTTCTGCTGTCTTCTCACAGCATGACTTTGCCTTTACTTTTGCAATTCTTAGTACAGCTTTGACAGCAGCTGTCTGCATGTTCAAAAGAACACATACTTATCCTTGATGTGGGAAGAAAAGGATGGCAACTAGACCAGGGGCCTGCCTACCT
Source organism: Eudromia elegans (assembly GCA_003342815.1). NCBI lineage: Eukaryota > Metazoa > Chordata > Aves > Tinamiformes > Tinamidae > Eudromia > Eudromia elegans. Next base: position 512,721 of record PTEX01000035.1, on the reverse strand, counting down.
TGCCCAGCGTGCCTCTGACGAGAGCTGAGCAGCCAAACGATCATTTAGGGAGCTGGGTGGATTTGTGTGTGTGTGTCACCACTGACAGTCTCACCATCTCCAGCACCACGAGCCAAGAGAGCCGGGAGAGGACGGGGTGTGCCGAGGGGCTGAGCAGTACTGACTCCACCAAATACTTCAGCAGAGAGTTACCACTCGCAGTGCCGAAGGGCGGATCAAGCCTATTCCAGGAGAAGGAGTAGGACTTTGCTCCATAGTTTTTTCATGGAAATATCCTTATGGTACTGTTGGAGCATGGACAGTTCTGAGAGAAACACAGAACAAAAAAGACAAGAGAAGACGCAGCGAAAGGGTAAGGGAAGTATTTTCTTTGAGAAATGTTAAGGATGGTGGTAGTGAGTTAAAAACAAAACCAATGACAATAACAACAGAAGAGACCCTCAGAACTACCCATCTTTATTAGGCCCTTTCAAAAGGAAAACATAAAGGTACCCAAAGGTTTGCTGATCTGCTTAGTCATGTACTGGCAGCTAGTACTTTCAAACTGTAAGAAGATAAATGATAAATGTAATCAATGGAAGCAGAGGAGTTCTGCCATGTGCTTACTGGTGCCATCTGGTAGCAGAGAGAAATGCAATCATGGGTGAAACCATTTGCAAAAGCTGGATGCTGTTTCTTGCCCACCTCCCAGTAGCAAGGATGATATACTACAGAAAAGGCAGTGTACAGATGATCCAATGATTGCTCCAAGAGGAAATTAAATGTCAGAAATTATAACCAGACGTACTAGAAATCCTAATATTGGGGATTTAAAGCTTCACAAGCTTTTTGCATACTTGGACTTAAGAAGGTATTTTTGAAGTACAGGAATATTGTTTGTGATTCAAGCTATCTTTAGATTTAAGAGCTGCGATTTGGCAGTTCGTTCAGTTGAAAACTGAGTTTTCTGCTTTTTGTGCAGAGTTTCTCAACCTGTTGTGCAGTGCACATGCCCCTTCCTAGCATCTGGAAATGAACAACCAGGTGGATTTCCTAAGTATCGTTATTTCATTGCTATGGCAACCGGAAGGCTATTAAAAATTTACAGATGGGGGAAGTACCTGTTAGAAAGTGGAATTGCAAGGAATCAATAGATGGATTTTTTGATACCTTCCTGCAGTTATCAACCCATGTTGTACACCTAGTCCCTCTGCGGTGTTACTTCTCCCTTTCTGTCCACAGAGACCTTCACACACTATATACATCTCAGCCTTAAAACTCAAGGAATGTGAAAATTAGCTAGAGTTTGCAGAGCAGTAGTGAAAAATACATACTCTCTTCTGCATACTCCACTGTAGGAATTGTAACATCTCAAATCCCAGCATGTGTTTATTAAGCGTTTATAATCAAAGCCTTCTTTGACATGGATCTAAAAATCTTCATTAAGCTACAAGGGGTAGTGGTTTGATTTTCAAAGTGCTGTGCAACTACTGTTTATAATTCAATTACTGCTGATACTACTCCCCAGATGGCAATCAATGTTTCTAAATCTTATGTTTGTTCTGTATTATTTGTGGTTTCTGCAGTGTAATCAGCCACAGGAGTTGTCAATTAGCTTAATTCCTCTTTTCTTCAGCATGACTTAGCTTAAGTATGATTCTTGAAAAAAAAGGGAAAGGATTTCGATCACTGTGAAAGTGTTTTTGTTCTTCCACTTGTTTAGTATTTATAATAAGAGTTGTATCAACATCATGCTCAGCAGTTCCACTTGAGGAAATTCCCCACGAAAAAAAGATTTAAACCCAAAGCAACCACTAAATAGCAATTGTTGTAGTGTTTTGGAGAAGAAGGGTAGTTTTCTACCACTGTTCTGGCACTATGCATCTCCCCAACTGTTTCCAGCCTGATACTCAAGGGTCTCCGAGTGCCATGTAAGTAATGAGGACGAGATAAAGCTCTTCTAAGCAACTCTCAAATGCTTTAAGGAGAAAGCCTAGTGTGGGGAATACCAGAACTCTAGGCTAAGAAAATGTTCTTAAGCTCTAAATCATCAAATCAGCACCCATTTTAGCAAAAAAGTCAGGTAATTAAACCAATTCAGTTCTTTGTGCATCCTAGAAGCGTTCAGTGCAATGCAAAAGTTAGTGCAGGGAGGACCGCATTTGTGAACTAACAGCTGAATGCTCAGTCATGTTGCAGTTGTTAATATAACTTCATGATTTCCTTCTCTATTTGTGGTAAGAAGTATTTGTTTCAGCGCTGACAAATAACAGAAAAGTTAACCTAGGAGAATTAGCGCCCCACCTTGTGAATGACTAAAGCTACCAAAAGCATTACAAGATTCTTCAGCAAGCAATGCACCCAACCCTCTCTCTTCTTTCTCGATAAAGGAGGTTTGCAAAAAGGCAAGTGCCAAAATTTGGAGACATGAAAACAAACTCTCTACTCTTAAATATCTAAGGAAATATTTCAAAAAGTTTAATTCAGTTCAAGACAGTCCTGCTTCATGCATAAAAGTATCTGAATTTGAAGTCAGAAAAAAATGCTAAATAGTAGTTTACTGCAGAATTGGTGAAGAACATTGAAAGAGAAGTGGATGATACTATGTTCAAACTTAAGTCCTGGATACTTACATACCTTGATGGCATGTGTATATAGCCTTTGGTATCAGCTAGATTAATCACAGGTGTGACTCACTCACACAGTTTAAAAATCTTCCTTATGAAGGAGCTTCTAAAGAACAGCTACTCGTACACTACCCATATACATGTTTCAAATTTTCCCTCTGGATGTCTAATCAACCCATTTATATATACAAAGTACATAAAGATATACTTCACATGAAAAGAAAAGCAACCTGATCAAAAAAGCAATTATCCAGTTTGTTTCCCAGAAGTATTTCCTCTCAACCTCAAACTGTTCCCAGTGTTGATATAAGAAAAATGTTAATCTCAGTGTCTTATTGTTTATTAAAAAAAAAAATCCTATTAGTGAAGTTCTAATACTCTTAAATTCTTCATTTTATATTTTCACTGTGAAGTAAAGTGCCCAAAGTTGAGGCTAAAGTATGAATAACCCACAGTATTAAGTAACAGGAAAGTAACAGGGAAAACGCAAACTTAACTATCTTTGAAACGTTACAACAGACAAGTTCAGCTGGCTCCCCATCTGGAGTGTGCCATATTTCACAGAATTGTACTCAGCTGATGTAAGCTATCCTACTGTGACAGAGGCACTGTGTAGCAACAGTGCACTTCTCTGCTGCTCACTTCAAGTACTGAAAGATTTTTTTCTTTTTTTTTTGCTATGAGAGTCACAAGTTATGCAAATCCTTTGTAATAAGTGAATGAGAAGCAAGTCTTGATGAAAAATGACAGGATGCATATGGAACAGAAAAGACAAAAACTTTTGGATGTACTCATTCAAAAGCAGAGTTAATTGACTTACCTTAAGATGCAAAAATCCTTCTGAGAAAGGATATAGGGTCCATACTGTTATTGTGTTCAGTACAGAAGAATCCACTTGTTAACAAGACAGGCATCATTTTGTTTCACAGGCTTATGAAGAAAGGATGCATTTGTACTCTACTTTATAATATCAAATGGTATTCCTGGGAATATTGTGATTACGAAAAGGCTCTACAAACAAATGACGAAATGATATCCTATCTCTCCTATACCTCAGAAACAGGCGTGAAAAGGATGTTTGCCATATGAAAAAAAAGGACAAAGAACAAACAGCAAGGAAGTGAGTGTTAAGCTTCCTGGATATTATAGGGGAAAACAAAACAAAAACAAAAACCAAAGCTTATATTGGCTTTCAGTATATTATATTTATAGTTATGAACATGTGTTCATGCATTTTACAGCTATTCAACAGCAAAGTTTTTTAAAATTTTGACCAGCTTACTGCAATTGTAGAGTTTCTCCTAGAAGTGAAAAAGATGAATTATCTTTAAGTTTTTGGTGCAGTATGATGAGTTCAGCAAGCTTATTACATATATATTTTAAATTCTTGATGATTCTTGACCAAATTATTGGAGTCTTTAGGAGTATGATGTAATTGTAAGTGTCGGGTGATATCCTGAAGTGCAGAGGAACAGCAATTTAACAGATGGCATTGTGGAAGGCCTATATTGATTAAAAAGAGCTTCAAGATTATTTCCTCATTTTTTTCTGGAACATTTAGCTTTGCTGATGTCCGATACCAGGTTCCAGCAGTTATCGGTTATTACCAGAGGTGGGTGGCTTTGAGCCCTGGATCAAATGGAAAGCCAAAGTGGGAAAACGTATCTTTGTACTGCGCAAAGACAGCTGATAGTGGCTATTGTTTACATAGTCCCACCTCTAACAGTCTCTCTTCTGTCATGAATCCTTTTCTTTTGTGCTTTTTCATTTCCAAACCCAGTTTCTTCTCACGTCTAACTGGGAACAGATTTTAGCTTTAGTCTCTTAAAGAGTGGTAGATACCAACAGATCTATTTCCTCAAGATCACCAAACACAAAAAGTAAATTGCATTAAATTACAAAAGAAATAGTAACAGAGAGATGACTCAGGTCGAGCACCCTGTAACTTTTAGTGAGTTCTACAGAACCTGTCAACTTGAAAAAAATACACTTGATGATACTTCACCGGGGTTCTTGATAACATGCTTAATCAGGTTATCAGTTCTACACTACCTACAACTTGTTGTCAAGTCACCTCAGTTTTGCTGGTATGTACTACAGCTGAATAGCAATAGTGACAGCTGCCCATTTTGAAGAAGATTTAAGCATTCTTGATATCACGCAGTTAGTACCGAAAAGCTTCAAAGTGAAATCATTTATGGTTCACTTCTCTCATCAGATATCTGCCCAGAGAGGTAGTATTAATACAAAGTCACCCGAGGCATGATATCAGTGACAAACTTTAGGGTCATAGAAGCACAAGAAACACAGCTGGCAAACTTCAAGTTATTCCTCCTTTCAATTTAAAGTTTTTCCTGGAGGTGGTACTGCCTACTAATACTTATCCTGAAACAGACTTGGAATAAGCACAAAGACAGTGTATCATATTATGAAACATTAAATTATGATTCCTGGTGCTTTCCAACCTAAGCATAGTTTAGAATAATTACAAAAAAAACAAGTAAAATGTAGAAGAAATTGAAGACAAAACATGTATGTTTGAAAACTGAACTTTTTTTTTAGTTTTTTTTATAAACTTTCATCTTCCACTTGCTGTGTAAAAGCCTGGTACTTTCAGAATACTTGTATCTATTGCAGGCTTAACATGCCATGTTAAGAGTATGCCTAGAGTTGCAACTATTTCTAGTTTATTCTAGAAATACAGTGACCACTAGTGGGTTTAAGGACAGATCTTACACACACATAGACAAGTCCTAAAACAAGGAGATTTGTTTTCCTCAACATGCACATGCGTGTTAAAACACGCACAAAAAGACTCCTCTAGGCAAAAATGCCAGTCGTAGGTAAAAGTTAAAAGCAAAATTGAAAACTCTTGATGCAAATCCATAAAAATAAGATGCTACATACGTACCACCACCACCTGTTTAACAAAGTTTGATTCACTCTATGCTACTCTAAAAAGTTAGGTCCAGAAAGTACAGTTGCATTTATTTAAATCTGATGTTTTATATGACAGTTAAACTTAGAGACTAACACTAAACAGACTTTTTTATTCTGATCAAGATATGTCTACTTCTGTTCAAAATATAATGTTTTTAAAATACAAAACTCAATAATTACAGAATTATGTTTACGTTTCAAAAGCTGGTTTAACAAATTAAAACTTTCCAAGACAATACACTTCCTTCCTGAGATGGTTTAAAGTCTTATTTCACTTGGTTTACACTAGAGTTAACAAAAAAAAATACTGTACACAAAAATCAGAATTCAGAACTACAGCATACAAACACATTTGCAGAATTCACCTAATTTCACTAGTACTATTTCTCTTAACGAGTACACCTTAACAAAAGTCCTAAAATAATCTTTATACATTACAAAACAAAGGTTTACAAAACTTTATTGTATTTCCAAGTTATTTCACTCTAAAAATGTTGAAACATAAAAAAAATACCATTTCCTAAAGGAGTTAACAATAAAAGGTTAACAATCTGGCATGGAAGAGGTAAGTATATGAAAACCTGTTTTAACAGTCACAAATCAGTCGCTGGTGATTAAAGAACACTTTGTTCTTCAAAGCTGGTAGGCACTTCCACATAGCCAGAAACGTAAGTTATCCTACCACTCCTTTTCCCTCCCCATACATAAAAATATCTGATGAAATAAAAAAAAGGTTGGATAAAAGGGTGGACTTATGGTCAAATAAAAACATTAACTGAGGTCTTGATACTGTTCATCTTGTGTTAAACATAAAGACTTTGTCCCAAAGTTTTCCTGACAGATGGAGTTATTTGGCCTTAAAAACTGTTAGCTGAAATACCTCCCTTTTTTACCAGTATATGTTGCTTGCTCACTGCTGTATTGTTGGTTTATGCATGTAACAGAAACTGGCTCTAGGCCAGCCCATGGGTCCTCAATCATTGAAGGTCTGTAATAGTTTTCCACATCATTAGACACTCTTTTCTCTCTGCCATGCGCTGTACCAAATGGAGTAGATGTCCTGGGTGATCCCTTTGGAAGAAAACCATCAGGTAAAGAAACATTTAATAGTCTAATTCAAACTAAAAAAAAGTTTCCTTCTAATGTAGAAGTGCTTTGAAGTTTTGTTAATAATTACTACTCTTTGACTGCATCTTCCTCAGAAAACACTAGCTTTATTATTTTATTATACTTTAAATTATGAATGGCGATGTACCAAGATTAAAGAAAGCCTTCTCTAAAATATCCCTTTCTAACAAAACAGAACACAGAGGCTGAGGGAGAGTTAACATTTTTTGCAAAAGCCAAAGATGTAAGTAATTATAGATAAGACTCTGCACTGTATCAATCCAATACAAATACCCTAAGTTTACTGGTTTATTGGTGAACTTACTGTGAAAAATGACCTCGTTTTAACCAAATTAGTATTTTGCAGAATTTAACAGCAGATAACTTTCTTTTGATGTGCAAATCTGGGTGGTATTACTATAGTAATCAATGATTAAGCAGCAAAAACCTAGAAGGAAAAAACTTTTACCTGCAGCTTGAATTATTTTGAGGATCAAGGACAACCACAATTTTGTCTACAAACCTGTCACAGAAATTAAGAGGGCTGTGATGTAAATTTCTATAATCCTTTTCTCCTTTAAGTATAATCCATTGATCTTTTCCTATGATTTGCCTTTCAAGAGTAGCAGTTTTTTGTCTGTCCCTACCCCCTACAAGTTTGTAAATATCTAAAATCAAACACAAGATGGGAATTGGAGGAGCTTTAAAAGTTATCCTTTTAAAGTACTTTACTGGGTCAATGTCTCTGACAGCCTCTAAATAACCAGTGCACAGAAAGTCTAAATTGAATAAAGATTTATCTAAGCATGATGTACAATATATGCCAGAGTTCCCAAACTGTTCCATTGAAGTGTTTCTTTGGTAACATGGTAAAAACCATCTCTTTTAGCATTCTTATAGCCTCCTGCTCTGGTTATTCCAAAGCGTTCCTATTCCTGCTTGATGACTAAAGCGACAGTTCCTGGAGGTCACAAAATCTTTTGATATACACAGGAAGTACACATTCAGAGAAACTATACCTCCAAGCAAGGAGGCCAAGAATCATATATGGCTACACCAATTATACTTTTAAACAAAAAGATGAAAAAATATATATAACTTAGCATGAGATGCAACCTTCCCTAAAATTAGTGAGGTTTTATCTAGAAGAGGAAGTCGCATTCATTTGAGGGTTTTTTTTTTTCCAATCAGTTAAATAACCTAATACTACAGATACACAAAACTTAGTCAACAAGTATTCTGAATGATTAGAAGAACAGGATTCCCTGAGGCAGATAATCAGCATTTGCCTTTATAAAAAAAAGTAAAGACATTGATTAAAGGTTTAATTTTCTGGCTTTTTGGACCAAAGAGGATGGTGTTTGAATGTGACTAATAAGCCCTGCCAAATCTCTGTATTTAGGGTAGCCAAATGAAAGGGGGGGGGGGGCGGAAAAAAAAAAAGGAAAAACCTGAGAAATGGCTCCTCGCAGTTAAAGCCCTTATGCTTAGCCAGGCCAGAATTCTACAAGACCTTTGATTTAGTTTTAGTACAATTAGATAAAGCCACTAAGATGATTTGCAAATGCAAAGATTATTTGCAATTGCAAAAAATCAATAACAGGTACTCAGAAGGCATCTAAACCAAAGGGAAAAGATCAAAGTATCACCTCAGACTACATGTAAGAGCTTTCCAAGTGACAATGAGTTTGTAGAGCAAGTCAGTATGCACTAGTTAAAGTCACACTAATGTCCTTCAAGTACTCTCATGAGTAGTAAAGTACTAAATAATGCATTGTATCTTTAAAATAAAAAGTAACTTATTAAAACACCATGTTTAGGAGAGATCCTGTAATTCTATATAGTGAGAGAGCTTGCATATGGAACCTTTTCCCATGTTATGTCCAGTTTGCAGCACTCAGAAGAAAGCCAACCTGACATAACTGGATTTGCAGTATCCAGTAGGAGAAAAGAATAAGTCAATGATAATTTATTTAGGATGGATTTACTTTATAATACTAAATTTCACTATGTATAATGCAGGGCATCAGAAATGCAGATCTATTTGTATGTTTGAAATCTAACAAATGTATTACTATGCAACTCAGGAATGACTCTCTTCAAAAAACATTAAATTCAAGTATGTTATATTAATTCCCTTTTAATTAATTTCTTGATTCATCTTGATAATGCTAGTCGTTATACACCATTCTTTTTTTAAGAGGGAAAAGAATAATCAAAAGGTATGTAACTACATCATAGGCCTGTGGAGAAAGGAAACCCATAGTCCTACCTGTCCCAGTGAAAAAGAAACCTGTTTGGTGACAAACACATGTTACAAAAACTAGTGTTGCTCTAAATCTCTGCTGCTGCCAGGGATCTGTCACTGACTTCTTCTTAAAAAAAAGACCAATCTATTCCCAATACAATACAATGTGTATGGGTATGTATGTGTGTGTGTGTGTATAGTATGTATATACGCTAATATATATATATACACAAACACACACTACAAATATGTATAGGTTTTCTAGACAGATCTTTCTAAATAGGAAAAGAACTGCCTTCTGTGTCTGTTAATAAATGCGGTAATTTTCCCTTCGCAAAGCAAAAAACTTGCTCCCTTTACAGTTTATTTCAAGGGATATAATTTTATCTGCTCATGGATACACAACGATACAGAAACTATGTCTCTACCATTTGCAAAATTTTGTATATTCTAAGCAATGTTCAACCCAACATCATTATTGGCCACTGTTTCTGTAGCTCCTCTTCAGTGCAGGATGGGAAACACTACTTCTATACTAATTTTAAGTTAGCATATTTAAGTCTTTCAACAAACTTCAAACTTTTCAACATTAAGTTTAGAAGTAGGCAAATGTTTGTGGAAAGACAGAAAGCTTAGTTAAGCACTGGCCACATAAGTCAAAATCAGCCATTTTGGAAAAGTGTTTTAAGCTATGTTTTTTCCTCTAGGCTTCTGGTCCATTTTAGAAAACCTGCAAGCACAAGATGACTACAAGCACAAAAATGAGCACAGAATATTAATGACACAACATAAAACTCCAAAGTAAGTATAAACTGTGTTTTGCATTTCCTGATGCAGGATTTTAAAGGCTCACTTTGAGATTTTAACCTCAAAGATGACACTAGTGATACAAACTTTATTATATTTCTCTTAAAAATGCAGTCTATAGAAGAAAAAGCAAAACCAGTCTATTGTGTCAAGCAAATTCAAAATTTAGTGTGTGCAGTAAAACCCCTCTCACTAAATCTGCTCATGGATTCATACACTGAGATTCTCTATCACAATTACTAAAGTCTTTACGAAACAGTTTGTTTCTCTAATTACAAAGGCCTAACTTTACAGGACATGACTGGTATGTCCAGACTCTTGACATGTGGCATCTGGAGGCATCACGTGACAATCTGCATTTGTCACCACTAACTCAACAGCGCTGAACAAAGTTATACCGATAGAGTTAGACATGCACTACTTTGTAGGGATGCTGTCTTGCACGGCAACAGACGGTTTAATTGAAGCTAGCCAGAAAAAGAAAACTTTGATAGTATCTGCAAGACGTTTGGTAGTGTTGCCTATCACAAACAAAACAGGGAATTATCATTTAAGGGATTCAACGCCACTCCATGATTGCCTCTGTTCTTCTCCCAGCCAAAGCCTTCAATGTGTATAAATGTACAAATACATACACATTAGTTGACTCCTAGGTGAGGTTGCAGAAATGCAAATAACCTGCTACTCCTGCAAAATAGCACTACTTGGTCAGTACTTGCAAACTGCTCACGAGGGCAGGGGCAGGAAAGAGAAAAAGGAAAAATGTTGCGATAGTCTGTATTACTCTGTGACTGGTCTCAAACCTTCAAGTTGCTGCTATGTTGCTTAAAGTCAAGGATGGAGACAGGGAGACTGTCTGCCCTCAGTTCATGAAATAAAATGCTCTTGACTAAAACTACAAGCAAAAAGATTCCTGCATATTCACTCAGTAAGTTTGAAGAAGGCTTTCTAAAAAAGCACTCTTAAGTGAACAATGAATGAGCCATCTTCTGCAAGCACATTAGATAGCTGTGACTCAAATCCCTCCAAAATGTGTTAAAGACATTTTAATGCAAGAAGGAGGTACTACTGGTACTACTGTGGCAGGAACCCCACACCCTTTGCCTTTTTGAACAGATACATAAGTTTAAGCGATTTGTATGCATCTGTACTGGGAGAACTTAGACACTGCACTTAAGAAAATGTATAATGTTTATGATGATAATCTTCTACCAGTGATGAGATTGCTATAAGAGCATATATCTTCTCAATTGAAAGGTCAATTTGCATTTTATTAAGCTATAGAAAGATTAAGCTTCATTATTACTCTTTTCTTAAAGTAGCAGGAAGAGACTCTGAAAATTCTACCACTGTCCGTTATTGCAAGCATAATTTCTTACCCTTTTGGTTTAAGTTTTTTTTCTAATACTGCACACAGCCAGCTATGTACATAAGGTTGACATCACCTCAAGAACTCCCATTCTTATTTTCACTGCAAATCACATTCCCCAATGACACCACTTGAAGAGTGAAAGAAGTCCCTGAGCTTGTTGTTTATAACTCTTGGCAAAAACTCTGTAAATGAAAACTCTTAGGGCAATACTTAAGACTTCAGGTAGATGCTCTATTATTCAACAGACGCTCTATTTCAGTTTAAAGGAACTTCTGTTTAAGCCTCTTTAGTAGGGTATACCTTAATTTTCTCATATCTCAGAAAGCCTTGTGCGCATACACTGCAGCATCCAACAGGTATGACATCAGAGGCAAAATTAAAGCATATACCTTCTCCCTACTCTTTAAAAGAGAACTGATCCAAGGCCTGTAAGCAGAAGGGAAAGATGTGTGCTCCAGTTCTGAGTAGTGCTTGATTCTTTTTCTCTCCACCTTGGTACAACAGAATACAAAGAAGAGGAAAGCTGCACTTAGCTTGAGGCCTCAGGCAGGCTTGAGGCCCTCTACCCTTCCTGAGCAAAATTTCCTGAATTTCAGGATCTCTTTTTCCTCTCTACAGCTGGGAGGGGCTGCAAATTGCTCTGTGCGCTGCAAGCCATTTTTTTCTCGTGAAAACCAAAGCAGAGGCCAAGGTTCCTGCTTCCCCTTCCCCCTCCCCTCTCTGCCCTGCGGAGGCACAGGCCTGTCCCCCTCACCGCTCTTCCCATACCTGGTGGTGCCTCTGGTAGCCCCCGGGCGAGCGCCTGTGCTGCTGCAGGTGGTGGGCAGCTCCGGCCGGGGATTTGCCGCCGTAGGGAGCCGGATAGCGGGGGCTGGCGCTCTGCGGCCTGTGCGGGGTCTGGCCGCACGACGACGGGCTCCCGAAGCGCCCGCCGCCATGGAAGCCTCGCGGCGAGTGGCCGCCGTAGGGCCCGGGCCGGGGGCTGTAGGGCGGCGTGTGATGTGGGCTCCCGTAGCCGCGGGGCGAGGGCGGCACGGGGCCGGCGGGCGGGCTGCGGAAGCCGCCGGCCGCGCAGGGCGGCGCGGGGGCGCGGAGGCCCTGCCGGTACATGGTGCCCGCGATGGCGCCGCGCGACAAAACTGCGCAACGGCCTCGCCCCCGGCCGCGGCGGCGCCCCGCTTCTTCTTGCCCTCCCAACCCTTCCCCCGGCGCGCGGCCGAGAGGTTCCGCGCTCGCAAGGTTCCGGGCGGCGGCGGGGAAGGCGGAGCGGGGAGCACCGCGGCCGTTGGTTCCCGCGCGCGGCGCCCAACGGCCGCTGCCAACCTCCCCGCTGCCCAAACCAACCACACGAATCTCGGTAGGACGAATATTTTGTAGAACAGGTAGTGGCCCAACCTTTCACGGCACCTGGGGTGTGCCTGTCCGCACTGTCTCTTCTGGAACAGCCTCCTAAGATACAAACCTGCAAACGCTGCGTACGTCAGAGTGGCCTCAAAGAAAACACACATATGCTGACATATTTAAAAGAGAAAATTCATGTGATTGAATCGTTTCTAAGTCGATTTCAACTGCCAGCATCTCTAGAGCAGAATGGCACCCCAGCAACGAGACACGCCTGAAACTGAGGGAAAACATACGCTTGGAGGATAACATCATATTTACCTACAGAAGCTTAAACTAAGTAACTGTTGTGTGTAGCATTCTCGTTCTATTCTTTACTATACTAATATAAATCCTGAAATGCATGGTGAAAATTAAAGAGATTTCAGGTTTGCTTTGGTGCAACACAATACAACTCATTTTTAGCACACATGACAAATTAATGTTAAATAGTGTTTTCAGACAGCGCTTTCAGTAGCACAAGGCTCTACATGGGGCAAAGGCCCTGTACTGCATTGGAGCTCAATGCAGGACTTGGCTAATTAGAAATCTAACTATTTCTAGCTAATTAGAAATAGATACTGTTATTGCACACATGTGGAGTTATGCTGGGAAAGTTTTGCCAGTGAGTTTTTTGCAGGCAAACTAATTGCTTCTACAGCTGTAAGCATCCTCTTTATCACACGCAACAAGTCCAGTCACCAGGAAAATACCCCCTATGGTCTTCCCAGCATTCAGAGACCTTGGTCAAACAACCTTTTTAAGGCTGTGCTAGTCATAATGCACTGTTTTTAAGCAGTGAGTATCTGTTCCTGAGATGCTGCTATCATCCTTACAGTGTATTTCTCAAAAACAAATTCAGAATTTTCACAGAGGCTTCGTAATCCCATTACAGAGCAGAAGACACCAAGGTTTCCATAGAACGAGCCTTCCACTCTATCCCAACACAATCTGAAACGAGTGTGAAAGCATTTAGGGAGGAATCACCTAAAACATCCACTGAAATTAACCATTTCGTTGATATTTATCTGACAGGAAGGGCGTGGAGGGGAAATAACATGGCAACTTAAAGCAAAACACAGATGGTCTCTATGTGGCTGGTAACAAATGTAAGTCAATGGATCAACTGGCAGGTGGTGCAGCTCTCTAACCTGTAAACACAGAAAGCTGTTGCGAGGTAATTCGCTTACAGTGTTGCATATTCTTCTGTATTCATCAATACAACAAACTGGAAATGCTAGTTGTTATGTAGGAAACATTGATTTGCCCAGGAACTCATTACCTCAATAAACAACAACAACAACAACAACAACAATAATAATAATAATAATAATAATAATAATAATAATAAAACCTATGAAGTGAGTCACTGATGCAACATCTGCAGCACATTCCCTGCTTATTAAGACCAACCACCTGCAACCTACACAGTGTTCTTACTGTGTAGGAAAGATCGTTGACTCTTTCCTCAACTTTTACAAGAGCCTTTTCCAGGGTCTAGCCCGCTATAGTTGTTATCCTGTCAGCCATTTATTCGTGATAATACAGCAGCAACAGCAGCACGGCTCGCTGCACAAAAACGCTCCCGTTTTGCGTGAGGGACGGGCCGGACCCGGAGGGACCTGGGCGGTGCATCGCACACTGCGCCTGCGCACTATCCCTGTCTGGGAACAATTTCGCGCTCCCGCAGGGTGCGGTGGTGGCATGCGCGTTGTGGGTCAGCGCGCACCTTTTCGCGACGCTCGCTAAGCCGCGCCGCTGGGCTCCCTGTGCCGGTGCCCACCTGCCTTCGGGCGGCCGGCCGGCGGGCGAACTGTCAGCGGCGATGCTGGGAGGCGGGAACCGCCGCTGCTGCGGCGCGCTGTGGAGGCGCCTCTGCCCCGCGGCTGTCTCGCCGCGCTGCCGCCGAGCGCTGAGCGTCGCCTCTCCTCGGAGCGGCGACGGCGGCGGCGGCGGCGGCAGCAGCGGCGCCCCCCTGGCAGGTAGCCGCGCCGCGCTCCCCTCATTCCCTCCCTGCCTTCCTCCTTCCTTCCGCGGCTCCTCTCACGCCCGCGGGCGCCTCTCGGCGCGGGCGGGGGCTCACGGTGGGCGCGCCGCCCTGCCCCAGCGCAGCCGATGCGACCGTTGGCCGCGGCGCGCGCGCGGAGCGACCGTTAACGGCCGCGGGGGCGAGGGGCGGCTGCCGGGGAGCGCCGCTGCTGAGGAGGAGCAGGAGGAGGACGGAGGCGCCTCGTGAGCTCCGCGGCGAGTGGCAGCGCCTCGTCCCGCGTCCGTGGCCGCTGCCTTTCGCCCAGCGCGCCCGAAACGAGACCGCGGGCTGCGCCTGGCCGTGCCGGCTGCTCGGGGAGCTCCCGGAACCGGGGAAAAAAAGGGCCCCCTGTCTAGCTTTAGACCTTCTACAGTCTGTTTATCTTAACGTTGCAAAGCTTGTGGCTTGAAAGAGTTTATCAAGGAAAAACAAAAGCAAGCTGCTGTAAAACCAGTTTCTCTCAGTTGGCTAAACAGCAGGTCTGGCTTTCAGATTCTCCCTGTTTGTAAATAATGAAGAAAAACAGTAGCAATTGCCTCGGGGTGGGAGGAAGCTCTGCATTTCCATTGCCTGAGATGAACGTGCTGAGCACATCCCTGGCACGAGCAGACGGTGAATGCCCCATGAACTTGTCTGCATTGATGCTGGGTTTCATTGTTCCCCCCACCCCAGCATCTGAATTAAAAAGTGGTCATGCAGTCCAAGGAGAGACTTAAAGAATGATTTTTCCTCTGGAGTTGGTGGTATTTGGAGTGCACATATTTATTTGCAATTAATTTACATTCATGTGAGAATACTGAATGTGGAGAACTATTCAGCCCTTTTCCCAGTGTTATTTGTGATTTGCAAACAAAAAGGAAAACTTTTTGGAAGGTTATTTGTTCATCTTGTGGAAAGATGGATCAGTCTTGGAACACCCCAAGTGAACTGAAATAAGTAAAAGTCCTCTTGAGAGAGTCATCTGGATCTGTTTATTCTCTTCTTCAGCAGAGATGTTTAGCAAAGATAAACTTAGATTTCCAGTTTACAACAAAAACAAGAATTAGAGGAATAGTTTGTAAATATGGTACAGTTACAGATGGGAGGGTGAATTTTATTTCAATCATTAAGGAACTAAAATAATTAAAGGGAAAAAGACATAAGATAAAAAGTTTGTATTTGTGAGCACTTTGATCATACTGAACCAGAACAGCAACAAAAATACTTCAGAGAAGGATGATTACCTCTGGATGGATGCTTGCTCTGAACGCACCTGAAAAAGAAGAGAAGCTAGGGCGTCCTCCTGATGTTTGTTTCTTTCTTTGTATGGTGAGTTGAGAGTGCTCCCGAAGTCATGATTAGTGGACCAGAACTGCTGTAGTTTGATAGCCAGAAGACTTTGGATTCTGTAACTTTAAAAAGCAGATTTGATACACTCCAGTTACTCCTGGAAGCAAATTTAAGTCTTAGAACTTTTTCTTTGTGAATATCTGTGTTATTCTAGCTTGAGGAGACTGAGGTCTATTTCTTCTCAGACTTCTACAAGCATGCTTTTAAGTTCTTTCTTGCATTTATCTATCTTTGTGCATAGCTGCATTATTTACCACTATTAAAAAAGCCCATTTTTCTCTGAAATATGTTTTCACTCTCTGCTGTTCTGCTCCAAGTGTAAGAGTCCCAGTGGAGAGCTGTCAAGTATTACCATAATGGGAATGGTACAATAAGGACTCATCAATCTTAGTTTATGCATAAATGCCTATTTACGGGGAAATCTTCGCTTTATAGGCTTCTTTGGGGAAAAAGTCTGTATAGGTTCCCCAAGCACAGCTTGACCACAGGTGGAGAATCTGGGATGCACAGGTAGTGTATCTGGGAAATGTAAGAAAGGTTAAATACTGACTCAAAAAGAATATGATCTCTAATAATTGAATACGAGGCTGATGATTTAGAGGGCATGACAAGGACAGAAGAGGGTGGAGAAGTCTTTCTGTTAACTAGCAGATGGTTTGACAGAGAGCTGTGCTTTTCAGTAGAGTTGTTGTTTAGATATTTTTCTTAAACGTAAGAGCAATCCCGTTGGAAAACACGAGTATTTTCCAAAAGCTGAAACCTTATGCAAGGTATGACAGTGTTAAGAGAGGTGGCAGGCTGAGTTCTCCAGGAAGATGTGAAATATGCAACTAAAGACTCGACTTACTCAAGGTCACCAACCTTTGACAAACTCTATGATCTAGATTGCAAGATTACTTGCTTTATTTGTGAGATTTATTGCCCCTGCTGCTGCTTTTGAGAGTTAGGAGAGAGAAAGCAATGAGGGATTATGATTTTCTTGTAGTTATTCTAGAGGTGCATTTTCTGTTGAAGGTAAGAACAAATACTTCCTTGGTTCTGTCTTCAGCCTTGTAAACTTTATTTTCAAAATATAGAAACTGAGTGCATAGGTCAGAACACCTCAGACTGCTTTACTACTAAGAAAAATGTGCCTCCTATTGGACTGTTAGCCATTATTTTTAGTTCATAGGTCATTCTGAAGTTGTTTTCTGTGCTCAGATGAATCTTTCTAAAGAATGTAAGTTTATGTAGTAGGTGCATTTAAACATGTTTTAAAAAACAGCTCTGTTCTAAAACTGTTAGATGTTTAGAGCGAGTTCTACAATGTTGACCTGAGTTATCCTAGTTTGGAATGTGTTACTCATGTTCTCAAATCCTCAACCATACCTGTGGTAAAAGCTTTACTATCCTAGGGAGGGAGATGAGGGAGATGCTGAGAGCAAGCCATGAGAGCAGTGCTCCAGAATGCCTGTGAGAAATGTCTTAGTAGAGGATTCAAGGCAAGGGTTGAGTTACTCTTTTCTCTTTCTTACCAGGTGCTAGTAATGTAAAGCCACTGGATGGTGTGAAAATTCTTGATCTAACAAGGTTTGTGTTTGTTCAGAACAATGTGTCTAAATGCAAATACTTTGATAAAGCAATGAAGACAACACTTTTTTTAAATATTGCAGAGTGCTTGCAGGGCCTTTTGCCACAATGAATTTAGGAGATCTAGGGGCTGAAGTTATCAAAGTGGAAAGACCAGGTAAGATTGACTTTTTTTTTCCCCTTCATCACCTGTTCCCTTCTTTACCCCCCTTTTAAAGATACGGTAAGAATGAGGGCAAATTTATCAAATGCTTGATCATGTTTTTTTAAAATATTTTATTCATGCTTGTTTTTTAAGGGATTCTTGGATTTACCATAGTGTCTCGGGCCATGTGCATGGGCTGAGGATGTAAGATCAAACATCTCCAAAAATATTTGGAAATACTTTTGTCTAGTATACTTGTTTGGTGATGGTATGCTTTTTGGTGATGGTGTGTATATGTGTGGCATTGTGTTTAAAAATATTTACTTTTGTACCTACTTGTATATTATAGTGATGCGATGGCTTGTATATCTGAATCATGTTGACATCATCAACATTTTTGCATCATATGGCAGAGAACTAGTTATTTGTAAGCTTGCTGAAACATGTGTGATCTGCTTGATTTAATAAGTTTAACATGGTGCTCTGGGTAGGTGTCTTCTTCAGAAGTAGCCTACACTTACATTTAGTGAAAATAAACATATGAGGAGTTTGAAGTTGTAATGTCAAGGCATTTTTTTTAGTTATAAATGGACATAACATTACTGAGTCATAACCTATTCCTGAAGTACCTTGTTGTATCACTCAAAATGGAAAAAATAAGTTGCTTTCTTTAAAATGCTTGGACTTTGCTTAGGTTTTAATTTGGACATGTAAATGTTAATGTGCATGTGGCTTTCTTTATAGTGTGGTTCTAGTTTTAAAGTAGTGTGTGGGACATACACAATTTGACTATATACAGAGAAGTAAAAAATAAAAGTAATTGCTTTTAAAAAACTTGACAAAAGAGTTTGTCTACTCCAGTTCAAGATGAGCAGGTCTGTAGCTCAAGAAGCTCATACTTTACTTTAAGGATTTATGTAGTTTTATGTGCATGTGATTTATTTTTTCTTTTCTTTTCTTTTTTTTTTTTTTTTTTAATTGAGGTGTTTTTTCATGTTCTTGGTGACCTCACTGGATTATTGGAGGCTAAAGACTCCAATTTCTTCTCTGTGCTCCATGATGACCTACTATAATATTGCAGTTTGTTTTTAAAAAATATAAAATCATAAACGGAGTTTATATACTCTTACATCATGATGACTGGGATTATTTAAAACCCACAGTTACTCTGTCGCTATAAAAATATTACCAGAAATGATGTCACCACTGATATTTCATGACACTTTAGATTTTGCAAGGTACCCTTTTCATATACTTGAAGGGAGTAACCCTCACACTAGTGCTCAGTATTATCAAAGACCTCTGCTCGATTTTGTGGCCTTATCTTTTCCAGCCTACTTCTCCTGAGACTGTAGGTGTTGTATGAGAATTGCTGTTCTTTTAAGTCTTAGAAAGAAAATATTCATCTGCGTTTTCAACCTGGTAAAGTCCATTTCATGACTTTGCCATATTAATTGGACATTTGTTGCTTATCGAAACATGAGACTTTCAACTGGTCACTTGGGGCTCTTTTCTCCCAGAAATAGTGGCTTTCCACATGCAACTAATATTAATGTTCAGGAAACTGCTTGCGGAACCTGTCATGTGTGAAGAAGAAAATCTGAGATTTTTGCCTTGTCCATTTTTGTTATGAGCATGAGTAGCTATAACACTAGTTTTGCACAATTATTGCTGTACAAAAATAATTATTTTAATGGCTTAGAGGTAAGTATTGATGCAGTTAGACGTCACATTAAGATTGTGAAATTAAGTTTTGCTGTTGGTGTTTGACATAGCAGTAAATTGGCAGGATTGTAGAACTCTGTATTGGTCCTTTCTCTAATACATAACTGTAAGGAGGGCTAATTCTGCAGCTTTTCAGAGTGAGGCCTTCATCTGACTTGCCTGAAACATGCAACATGCCACACAGCTGCACCTTGTCCTGTGTTATTTCCTACCGTGTGCAAGTTTCCACTTAAAAAAATCTCTTTTTTAGTATTAATAGTTTTGAAAAGAGGAAGTGAAGATAAACTACACATTTGAGATACTAAATCACATTTCCTCCATTTTAAATATGAAATATACCTTCACTGACAACTTCTTAAATGTTTGGTCATATCAACCAACAGGTCACCCACTTGTCATTCACCTCTGTGGCAAATGTTTGTATGTTGTGATATGCAGAGAAGTTTTGTACCATGAAATGAGACTCACAAGTTAGTAATCCAGGTGTTTGGGTTATGTAAAGGGGCAATGTCTGTGGTTAAGTATGGACTGATAACTTCAGGAATGCACTTTCTAGCTTTTCCAGAGTTTTGTTTTGTCATTAAAGGAGAATATCAGCCTAAAAATTATTAATTTCAGACACACGTTGTGGGTAATCTACTTGTTCTGTGAGATGATACCTGTTTTCACAGTAGTAATGTCTCTAGAGCTAGGCTTCCTCAGAGGCTTATTCTCTAAAAGGTGGTAACAACTCTAGTGTCCCTTCTTTAAAGTATTATTCAAGTGTTTTGTTGAATGGCTTGAAGGGAGAAGATGGGCAAAAGATAGTTAATTTTTTTTTTTTCCAATCTTCCCCATAAATCATTAGAATTCTTTGAGAGGATAAAAAGTGCAAATGCTGGGGAGCATCAGTAACTTGTATGTTTGTATGTCTTCTACAGAAACTGAGCTTGAATGAGTGTGGCTTCAGGGGTAATCACAGAGGACAGTTTAATCATATAGCAGTGACTATGTTGCATGGGACTAAAGTGAGCTCAGTTGCTTACCTCTGAGTGCTCCTATCAAGTAGTTCTCAGTGTTGCATCGCTAAGAAAAGTTTTCGCTCACTTGGACTTAGTAAGTAGTTACAATCTAGACAGATATGTTGCGTGTCCTCTAGTGCTTGGAATCAAGATTATACAAATGAATTAAAATTTGCTTTTAAATCTAAGTAAAATAGATTGTCAAGCTTTGAAACATTGAAAAATTGTTTTGAATTGGTATCAAAACTTCAATGATGCAGTGACACGAGCAAGTATCTGTAGCAGCTTTAATGCTATCTTACATTTCAGTAGGGCAAGGGTGCTCCTGAAGCGGGTGAGAGGTGGAGGACTGTGCCGACTGCTGCAAGTGCTGCTGGCTTTTGCCTCTGCTCTGGACTGCGCAAGTTGTTGCTGGTCATTAATTACCTTGACTTCTTGTCCACAGTGCTTCAGGAACAGCTGATTGACTCTGCAACCCAAGAGCTTCTGTTAAAATTTCCCAGATTTCCTAAAAGAATGTCAGTGTAGTGCTGTTTTAAGTTAAAAATAAATTAAGTCAATAAAAAGATTGGTGGCATTTGGCTGTGTATTTACGTTTTTAAATTAATAATCACAGCAATAACAAAACAAAGTATTTTAAAATAATCACAGCATGAGCAAAACCCACATCTGCTTTGTATAATCAACTTCTAGGCTTTTTTTGACATAAACTCACCTAAATATGTTTTGAAAAGTAATTTTTGCTTGCTGTCACTGAACCTTAGGAGACTTAAAAATGACCTAGAGGTAGAAAGAAATAGAACAGTCTTTGTGTTAATTTTTCTTTCTTGCCTGTTTAATATTGGACAACTGTAAATGTGTTATTTCTTTCAGGAGCTGGTGATGATACTAGAGCCTGGGGCCCACCTTTTGCTGGAACAGAAACCGTTTATTATCTCAGTGTTAATCGAAATAAAAAGGTAAACAAAAGTGTCATATTGAACACTGGCCTGTGTATTCTGTCTTTACAACTACAGACATGGTGTTTTCCTTTTATTTTATTAAACTTTGCTGGCATGAGGTGTGGTATTGTGTACAGTATGTAATCACTGACAAATTTAGATGACTTGTGACTAATTGGAAATGAATAGCAAGAAATCAAATAAAAATGCTGAACAGGGCAAGATTCCAATTCATTTCCTGTTGAGATTTTTGCAGTAGTGACATTGGCATGAAGTTATATTACAAATTTCGAGAAAATGCTCTTCCCTCAGGAAAAAAACCACTCTTTTTTTTGTCGTCTAACTTAAATCAGTATTTTAAATGGGTCAAATCAGCTGACCTGCCTCACCTGGTAGCTGGAGTAGGGGAGAGCAGTAACTTCTTACTGCACTGTAAAATTTTAGTTTTGGTTGCATTTAGAAGTTGATGAAGGGCTGGAAGGGAATCCACATTAGTGATGGTATGTATTTTTTTCTTGTTCCTAGAGTATAGCTGTCAATATGAAGGACCCAAAAGGAGCTAAGTTAATCAGAGAGGTAGGTTCTAGCAAAACTCAAAATGTATGTGTTTTGTACTGTTTTGAATCTGGCTAGTAACAAAATAACTCTGAATTTCATAGATGAATTTGATATCTGATAATGAAAAAAATAAGTATGTATTGTGGTTAATTGGTTAAATCGTAAATCCTTAGTTCCATACTTTGTGTCCTTGGACCCAAGGTTAGAGGTGATTTATAATCATACTATCTAGTATGAAATTTGCACTAAAATATCATGTAAGAATCAGTTTTGGTCATCTAGTTATGCTATATAATACTTGAAGTGAAACACTGAAAGAAAAGTAGATAACTCAGGTCTTATATTTTACTGTGTTATGAGTTGCAGAACATCTTGTGCCTTTTATTGCTGTCTTTGATTGCACTGTACGGTTTGATACAGTCTGAATCTGTTTTTCTAAGGTCAGTACAAAAAAGGGGTCTGGACTCCAATATTTTCAAGGTCAAGTGTTACAGTGTATTCATAACTTCTGTTGCTGGACAATTTCTTAAGAAGTGCTGTCCTGTAGGTGAAATTTTGTATTTATATTTCAGAATTTGAGTGATGTCATTTCAACTGGGGAAAAAAAAAAAGTATCATCTTTAACAATCTGCAAGACTTGTGCTTTATTATCCTTTTTTTATTTACTGAGATAATACTGTCTACTTGATGCTGCCGAGTTTTTTAGCCCTGCAGTACTAACATGCCCAAAAGGATCAGCTGACTTGTGCTAATGTTTCAATGTCAGATTATACCACTTCTGTTTTCACAGCGAAGCCATATATGTCCTGCAATTAGTGGAATTTGTCTGGTGGTATTTTTGCTAGAAATATTATCTGAAACAGTGATAGGTCACTTTTTGATTAATTTGTCTGATCATTTTGACATTCCTTTTTCTGTCACTTCTGTAAAAATATGACACTTCATCTGGAAATTGTTAGAGTTGATAAGCTGAGTATTCTCCAGTATTCCCTCCCCAATCCCTTTGTAGAAGAAAACTACTTACAGTTGACTGCTATGAAGCTGTATGTTTCTTTTTAAAGTATGGTGAACAGACATAGTAAGAAAAAAATTGTATGGTGTACCCCACATATATTTTAGATAAAATCATCTTAAAGTCCTTTATGTAAGAGAAGATTCTCAAGCTTTGTTACTTATTATTTGGCTTCCAAAGGCGGGGAAAGAAAGATTATCTAGCAATGTCTGCTGGTCTTGTGTGTGGGCTGGACCTGCTTCTTGAAGAAGTGAAGGCAGCTGAGGCTGAGTCAGAATGAGCTGGAGGGAAACAGAGCTGGAGCTTTAGTTCCTTGTATGTGACTGTCACTGTTTTTGGTTAGGAAATGCCCTTCTCTTCTTTTGCGATACGGGAAGATTGCTTCTTGATATACATCTATATTTACAGTGATTTTAAATTTTTTTCTTAAATTTACAACTTCTGCCTGCAAGATGAAAAACATTTTCATAGTTTGCAGAGTTGAATGACTGCTAATGTGGAAACTTTTGGTATTATGAGCTTCATGCTTGATGTTTGAATATCAGGTTAAATTCAAATACCACATGGTCTGTAAATTGATGTAGCAACTTTCCTGTTCCTCATTTGTCATACAAGAGCTTCATCTTCTCTGACTCCATCAGTGCAGGGCTTCCCAGCCTTCTCCTCCTGGTAAGGTTGTTCTGCTGTCATTATCATGCAGAGCTAATATGATGCTGCAGATGGTTCCTGCAAGTAGCAGTACTAGTATCCATCTTAGTTTGGTGTCAGTGAAGTAGTCAAGTGCATATGGAAATCACTTGCTAAGATGTGATATTAGAGAATTTCCAATAGAAAAACTAGTCCTGTTAAATATTTTCTACTCTAGCTGTGGAAATGAAGATAC
Organism: Eudromia elegans; assembly: GCA_003342815.1. Taxonomy (NCBI): domain Eukaryota; kingdom Metazoa; phylum Chordata; class Aves; order Tinamiformes; family Tinamidae; genus Eudromia; species Eudromia elegans. Next base: position 489,069 of record PTEX01000035.1, on the reverse strand, counting down.
TCTCCTGAAATAAAGCTCTTTGCCCGATAAAGATAAAGCTGTGACAAGAAGCTTGACTCCTGAGGAGTTAAAAAGTAACTGCAGGATTCACAAAATTGAGCTGCATGTGAAGAGAAAAATGTTCTTGTTGCCAAGTCAGTTTTCTTAGGTTTTCTATCCTTTTATGGAAACTACTTTCAAAACCACTATTGCTCTCAGTTCCTTAAGTCAACAGTACCCATCTCTGTGGTACAACCACATTATAAATGGACTAATGTGATGAGCCATTACTGCAGTGTTAAATGATTCTACTCGTGGTGTTTTGACTTTGTGATAGTTTTTTGAAGTATTTGGTGCAGAGGTCATGACATTATTTGCATCTGATGTGGAACCAGAGCCAGGTTTTGGTGAAAAGGGTGCAGAAATACTATCTGCAAGAAGAGGTTTTTCACTAGCAATTGTCTCTTGGTAACATCAGGACAGGCATGTGTGCTCTATTGAAAAGAAATGTTAGTATCTGCAAGGTAATTCATAGCAGACAGGAAGGGTGTACCTAAGGGTGGGAGATGTGGGAGAACTTAATTGAATGCAATTTTTTAAGGTTATGCTTAATTTATGTGCATACACCCACATGTACATGTAGGGGAAAAGTTTCTTTTGCCTCAGAAATTCTTAACTAATGTGTCTTATTCAGTCATATTTTGTATATCCATAACTTCTTCTAGAAAATTGTGGTTCAATATTCATCAAAGTTAAGAATTAGTCTGTAAATTCTGTAGGTTTTGAACTAGGTCATTCATTCTGCTGTGATGCAGAAAGTCATGCTTCAGTACTTGACAGCGCTGTTCTAACTGAGGTGCCTGAGATGTTCTTGGGAACCTAATCAAATTGCTGTGCTGGCTGTTTTACCCTTGGTTACAGCAAGGGGAAAATATAGCTTCTTTTGCAATAAGTGTTATCACTAATTTTGATATAAACACATTTTAGAAATTATTTTGAGGGCAAAAGAGTGATAAAGGTACTTTCTTCTACCCATTTTTTCCCTTAAGTTTTTTTTTTTTTTTTTGCACAAGCTAAGTATGCATTTTAAGTTGCAGACTGTTCTGTAAGTTATGGTTAAGTCTTTAGAAATTGGTATAACACTGATAATTATGTTGCGGTTTTATCTAATGTTTTTAAAGAGTATTTTCCAGGAACACTGCACCTTTAATGCATAGTTAGCATGCATATATAGTCTAGCATGCCTAATCAATCTCTCTAGGTTTGATTTTTTTCTGCCAGAAAAACAGGAAAAATCTTCATTAGAGCAATTTTAAGTTACATGAGGAATCTGTTGAACTGTAGGAAGCTTATTCTGACTTTCTTTTCCTTTTTAAAGCTTGCATCTGTCTCTGATGTTTTTGTGGAAAACTACATCCCTGGGAAACTGACTGAAATGGGTCTGGGTTATGAAGACATTAAAAAGATCGCTCCTCACATAGTGTACTGTTCAATCACAGGTATTTTAACTTCAGTGACTTGTGTTCATTGTTACCTTTATTACTACAGTCATCTTACAGTGAATGATCTGTGGTTATATAGAAATATGCTACTTTTGTTATTTAAGATTACACTGGAAGATAGAAAACAACCTACAGAGGATGTGTGGTTTAGATTTTCTTTAGACAGTTTTATTTTACTAGTTGTAAATGCTACCAGATTGGCAACAATCTGGTAATCCTAGTGGACTTTCTTTACTATTTTTTTTAATTATCTTGTAGAATTGTGTTCATGGAAAACTTATGTTATTTTGCACAAATTGTCTGAAAAGGGGAGAAAAGTTGATGGTTTGAAAATGGGGGGCAGAATGACAAGAAAGTAGAGATATGAATATCAAAGTCTGCATACTTGTAAAATGAGTATTAAATAGGAAAAATCCAATGCTAAAAATAACCAATCACTAACTTTAAAGGAGCTGTGCTTGTAAAATCTACCACTAAAAAAAAAAAAAAAAAGCTAAATAAAAGCAAAGAAGATACAGATACTTGTAAACTGGTATGAAAACTCTAACTAGAAACCAGACCTATGTTACTGAATTTCTAAAGAATATGTGGCTTTAACCTTTTAGTTATTGAGCATAGGAATCACTTAATGGGAACCAGATAATTTAATATGTTGGGACAGTTAATTTTTGTGTGTCTTAAGGACAGAAAGGCGATTATATTCTAGGCTTGCTGAGAAACCTTTCTTCTCTTTTGTTATGTACCTTTTTTGATTGTTTTGTCATTAGAGGCCAGAATTTCTTTCAGATTTGTTCAGGTAAATAACATTGCAATTTGTCAAGTATAGTCTTCTTTTTTCCTTAAAGTAGGAAATAGTATGATTGTTTCTTTCTTAGGCTTTTTGCCAAGACCAAATATAGATGCATCTACCATCATATTTAAAAAAACATTCTGTAATGCTGTTGACTGTAGTGCAGTCAAACCTTCTTGTGTATGTGGGGGAAAAAAGTTTAATGTAGCAACTTTTAGTTGTAGTTGCACATGCAACTTATATGAAAAAGGACAGTGTGTCTACTCTGCAGTCCTGTGCTTTTACACAGCACCTGCACCATTCATCGCTCAGTGTCTATAGCATTCAACTGCTTTTTGACTTTTGTTTGTGGCTTCTTGCATGTGAAGACCTGTGAAAAAGAATGACACTTTTTTTGGGCAGAGGAATCTGTCCATGGGCAGCACTTTGCAATTTTTAATTTTGGGCAGTGCAATTTCTGAACAAAAATCAAGTTTAAGCTAATTGAGGTACCTGGAATGGATACCTGGGGTTGTGAGAAACTGCCTCAGGAAGCAGGTCACACTGTTCTGAGAGGTCCCAAAGGAAGTACTTGCTTCACTATGACTATAGGCAGGAGATGTGTCTGTAGCAGCCTAAGGGAATATGGTTTGGAATTAACCTGAAGTGGCCTCAACCTGGGACAAACTGAATCTTGGAGATTCCAAAGAGCTCAAATGTAATGTTTCTGATGGAGAAATGGAGAACACAATCTCAAGTTATTTGGTACTGTCATCAAAAGCCATGTGTTTATAAAATGCCTGTCTAGGGCTATGGAAAATATGAACTAAGGATGGTCTAAAGGGAAGTGGTGTTTGTCAAATATGAAATGTGCTGGCCTAGAACTTTAGATTAAGTGGACTAGTTGTCTTCCCAGATAATGGAAACTTTTGAAAATAAGTTGCCTTGGTTACAGAAACCCATATCCCAAGTCTAAACAGTGAGGTTTGATTTGTCATTTTGCATCTCACTTCTATTATCTCTGGTACAGCTTGTATCTTGGTTCTCAAGGCCTTTCTGGTTTGGGAATCCTTTGAGGGATAATGGTAAAATATAGCATGAATTATGTTACATGGACTTTGAATAAATATGAGAGGAATGACTTATGCTGTTTAACTTGGTCAGCTTTGAACATGCTTTTTAAATGTGTTTATGTATGTATTAGTGTGTTGTAGTTAACAGTGTTATGTTGATTGTTGTTAATGGCCATCATGAAGTATTTTACATCTGAGATGCAAGAATACATGGAGAAAGACATTTTGATATAATATTTAATAAGAAGTTAAGAAACAAACATGTCCAGTGTGTCATAACAGGGGTCTTTCCCCAGCTTTAGTTTCTGATTTTCTTTCCCTTTTTGCCCAGGCTGCATGCTGAAGGCATTTTAGTCGTTTTGTTTAATAAATTACTGGACATTGCTTACCTTATCTGTTTTAGTCAAGTCATTCAGGTGAATGTATATCGTCTGGAATGGTTTGCTTGATTTTGGAGCGATGCTAACTTTCAAGTTAGAATGTCATAGGTATGGAATGCAATCAATACCCGAGTTATTTGAAGGAATGTGTCTCACCCTACAGCATAAGTTGCAAAGCAGCTGTGATCAAGATGTCTGAGGATTTTTTGTTTGTTTGCCTCATCCAGTTATTAAATACAAATATAAATATAAAAAAATTTAGTATGCAACTCTATTTAATTTTAAAGTCTATTGAAAAATATGGAAATCACCTTTTTTGACTGAAGACAGTACTGTGTCTTTCCTTGGGGCTATTCCAAAGAGACTGAGCTCCAAAAAAACCTTCTCTTATATTTTTTTATCCTTCATAAAAAGTCCAGGCATGCACAGTGTTTTAAGACTGTTATTTGTGAGATGTATGTGAAAATAGATTTGTCTTGGGAGTTCAGAGACTCTAATTAATAGTCAGCATCACTAATTGATTGTCTTTTCTTCCCAAAGACTTGCATTTTTCGAACATTTTTACCCAGTTATTTCTAGGTTTGGCAGCTGCTGGTTGTGTTTTGCACTCTTGGTCGCAGTGATGAATAGCTCTGTCCCGGTTATAAGTTAGGTTATTTGCCAGCTTCTTGAAGTGGTTCAGATGCTGAATGGGTGCACTCATTGTAATGTCCTCTTGCGGCTTGTTGCATACGAATTTCTATTTTGTGCTCCTTGATGTTGAGCCAGATGGAGCTGCTCTGTCTTTGGAATATTTAGTGTAGCTGTAGTTGGGGATGGTTCCTCTCTGCCATCTGTAAATATTCTAGTAAGCGTCTTTCTACTTCTGGGTGATGGGTGAAATGTCAGGGAGATGTCATGAACTTACTTGTTGTTTAACGTTTCCTCCGATCTCTCTGTTTAAAATGCAGTATCACCACTAAATCTTGTCTAATCGTTTCCAGGTCTTTCAAGTTCTTTCTGGCCTTGCCACCTCTTCACTTCCTTGTACTGCTGTTTTTCCTCTCTCTCCTGCCTACTGACGCTGTCGTGTGCTCCCACAGTCTTTTCCTTCATTCCCTATCTGTATCCCTCGCCTGCATCAGCCAGTTCAGCCTCTTCCCTGCTTCCAATTCAACTCCTCATCAAATATCAGATTTTCCCCATCCCCTTTGACTTCAGACTCGGGCTTTCCTACAGTTGCTCCTCTCCCAGACAATCTTGTTTTCCAGTCCTTCAGGACTTCAATTCTGGTATGTTTTACTAATTTATCCTTTTCTCCCTTGAAGTGGTAGAGCTGCTGGGATGTGTGCCATGAGGGAATATGTACCTTGCAAACTGAATCTCCAGAGATTTGAGCCCTGAAGTGTTATCAAATGTTTCCTTGGAAAGCATATCATGATTCTACCTATCCCCTTTCATTCCTTCTTACCTTAAAACTGGATTAGGGGACATTTTATTCGGAACAATAATAATAAAAAATATTGACGTAAACCTCCCATTTTTTTTCAAGTCTTTATTGCAAGGAACAGGAATTCATAGAATCATAGAATTCTGGGTATTTTAAGTAAACAGTTATGAAATATTTTTTTTAATGTAACAAAACAAAGTAATTCTACCTAAGTCTTGTGCTTAGACACAGCAGACTCCCTCTATGAGATATTCTAAAGAAAGTCAAAACTTTGATTCCTATACAGCTTAAAGATGAAGAACAGACTACTACAGTAAATGCTTTTTCTTAATAGGACATGTACAGAGGTGACTGCTTCAACTGAATGTGCATGTATCGTAGTACCTGCTGCCATCTGGAAAACACACTCCTTAGGAGATATGAGACTTTGCTGTTTATTCAGACTCCAGCAAGTTTTTTAAATACCCTGAATAATTTGGAGTTGCTTGTTTTTAAAATTTTGGACTGCTGTTAATTGTCAGCAATTGCAAAATGAAATAGAGAATAAATTTCCAGTAAGCCCAGAGTCACGTGTAGGTGAAGAGTCTAGACATCAATAGGCAAAAAGCTCTCTCCTTTCTGGTGTTCTGCACCTCCAGATTAGTAAACAGAGTTTGTTACCTAAACAGCTGGGATGGAAGGTGCCAGCCTCACCGTTGCCCTTTCTGGGCTGAGGATGTCTGTAATGTCCCCAACTTGGGAGAACTCACAAGCTCCAAAATGGCCTCGTCACTTTCAAGTCGCCTTTGGTGGCAGTAATCTTTGAACAAGCTGAGATATAATATATTGTGACAGATCTGTGGTTGAAATCAGTTTAGTTTGTTCGAAACTGGCAGGTTAAAGTGGCTAGAAGTCATACGGGAGGGACTGTTTTTTGCTCTCGAGTCTGAGTTCAGGCAGGGATGTCCTGTTGTTTTTCCTAACAGGAGGGGGCACCCTTTTAAAGGAGAACATTGGCAACACTTCCAAAGCAAGGCACTTGGGAACTTTCTTTTTTCTACTTTTTCTACTTTTCTTTCTCCCCTCCCTCCCCTCCCTTCCCCTCGCCACCTTAAGTGCAGTGTATTTTGAACGACACCGAATCTTGAATGTTGGTTTTTTTTTTTTTTTTTTTTTTTGGTTATGAAATTTATTCTTCTTGGGTGTGGGGGGGGTAGCATCCGTTTCTATTTTACTAAGTAACGCTCTTAGTATATGCAGTATAAACTGAAATCTTAATTGCATGAAAATATATGAATGATTTTTCCATAAATTACATGTTTTATGGTGGGAATGAAGGCAAAAGAACTTACAGACTGCTTTACAGAGAAATAAATGACTAAGGCGAGTGAGTTTATTGTGTTTCTTCACAGCAAGTGGTACTGATGGCTAAGCCTCCTGTTAGCCATAGCTAAATGAGTGGGATGTCCTTCCTGATGCTGGACAGGGCACTGTGCAGCAGTAAAATAGGATGTTGTGGTTCTTTTTTAATGTAACAAAACAAAGTAATTCTACCCAAGTCTTGTGCTTAGACACAGCAGACTCCCTCTATGAGATATTCTAAAGAAAGTCAAAACTTTGATTCCTATACAGCTTAAAGATGAAGAACAGACTACTACAGTAAATGYTTTTTCTTAATAGGACATGTACAGAGGTGACTGCTTCAACTGAATGTGCATTCAGTTATTACAGAAGAAAAGGAAGCTTGAAAGCAGCTTCCTTGAACAGAACTAATGCAGGTCTGATATGTGAAGATGAAGAGCTAAAGGATAATTTTCCTGCTTTTAAAACAGATTAATGTTGTCAGTGGCTTTCTATATTTTACTTTTTGAAAAAATAGCATTCTGGAATCCCAAATGAGCTTATTTGAAGGAGGAGACTTCTGTAAATATCAGCCATGTGACACGTTTTTGAAACTGAACAGGAGGTTGTTTTCCATACAGGTGGCTTCTGTCATCCCAGCTGTGTCAGGAATGGGAAGAGGTGTGAGCAGTGACCAACTGTGATAAGAAACTGTTGCTGTTTCTTGATCAGTATGAAGTGTGTACAAAGTTTAAGGACTGAACTGTGAATCTTTTTTTTTATTTTAAAAATTTTTAAATACTTCTTTTCAGCTGCTCTACTTCAAGCAAATTTGTATATGTAAAATACAGGTGTATAACCACATATGTGTGATTTCAAATACTCCAAAATATATTCCAAGTATACTTTTATATATTCTCCACTTATATTTTATATATTTTTTATTTTTATGTTTTATTTAGATTTTTGTATATATTTCTATGTTATTTATTCCTCCATATAATTTCCCAAATGGGGAAAAATGGCCAAAAACTCCATGCATTTAGCTGAAAAGTACCATGCAATGGGGAAAACACATAGAGGCTGAATTGCTGTGTTTGGGCATTTGGTGGCATCCTGGGACTGGAATCACCATATTTGAGCATTTTGATCATTTTGGGGCATTCCAGCTGGTGAATAGCTATATTTAGGCATTTTGACTGTATTTGTGAACTCTTGCCATATTTGGGCATTTTTACCAATCATTTTAAGATAGAAGGGACTGACCTGTTCCTCAAGGTGGAAACACAAGACAATGACTCTTCAGTTGTTCTTAAATTTTAGCCAAGAGATTCCACATGATTATTCCTACTGGATAGACTGGCTTTGCAACAGGAGTAGGTTCCTCGCTGACATTGCCAAACTGTCATCCTCATTCCTGGCAGTCTGTAAGAACAGATATGTATAGAGAATGAAATTAGACCTGGACACTAGGGTGAACTTCTGGAGTTATTCTTTTGTATATATCGGGTGTATCTCTTAGCTGGTAACTCAGCCAGCTGCCGCACACTTGTGGCGCACAATGCTGCACTTTAAGACCGCCCGTCCATAGCTACTGAGCAGGAGATGTATTGCAAATAGGCTCTGTTCCCTGAGGTTGTATAGCATGGCATGGGTGGATACCCTCCACTAGGGTTAGGGAAGTTGAGTGTCTCCCTTCACCTTTGGAAGGGGGGAAAATGGTTTGCAAGTGCTGTAATCATTTTAATTAGAAAACAGGCCCTAGGTTTCATTTGATTCTGGATACTGTGTAGAAATGCATCCTCTCTTTGGGAAGCCACTTCTGCCTTGAAATTCAGTGTGTGACTTATTAGATTTTGGTTGACTTGAGCAGAAAGAGGGGTAGTCGCATTCTGAGACTCTGCAGGGAAGTCCTGCCTTCTCTTGACTTCCAGTTAGCAGGCTGAAGAGGTAGAGGGCATGGTCCAAAGTTGCAGGCTGCATTTAGATATTGATTAGAGTTCAGATTAAAATGCTTAAATTGGAATCTGTAAAAGCATCAAAGCAATTGGCATAAGGTATGCATGCTCACAAGCATTGGTTGGGAAACTAAGTGTCAGATCTTGATGCTTGATGACTTAGGCTGTTTTATTATTATTGCTTGTTCCATCTCTCTCAACTGTTGCTTCTGAATTTCCCTTGATCATATTGATTCTGCTCTGCAATGAGTTTGCCTGCCCAGGATGTTGCACTTCCTTCCCTTCCAACCGGCAAGTGACCTTTGCTTATTTTCGTAGTGTATTTGGTGGCTTGTCCCTCACCAAGTTTCATATAGGATGTCTGTTAGATTTTTCTTTTTTCTTTTCTCATTGCAGAGAATGGCTTGTATTCTTCTGTTTGTGTTTGTTCCATTAATCTTTATTAAGTAAAGATGGAAGCTGTCTTTGAGTATTTTCTTTTGGCAGTAGAATGAGTCAAAAGGTGTTTCTCATTAATTTGTTATTCAGTGGGGATAGTGATCTATCTGGTTTGAATTTGTGACAATATTTAGTTCCTATTTGTAGAAATGCCTATGTTGAACATATTTTTTATGTTTTGCTCAGAATATCCCATGCAGCTTGACTTTATAATGCCATTTGTCATGTGGGAGTCAAGCTACAGGGAACTGGTCTATGTTGACAGCATGTCTCCATGTTGTTTTTTTCCCTCACTTTTAGTACAATGTGTTTTATATTTTATCTCGAAGTTTTATGATGCTATCAAACCATGAAGAAGTGCAGAACTGATGAGTTTTGGTGTTTAGCATATGATACTAGTATTTTGGACAAAGGTCATCATAAGAAGTACAGACCTTCCTTTTTATAGCATGAAGTATCACGTTGATTTTTTTCTATAGAAATTAAGGTCATCGTTAGCTTGCAAGCAAATTCTCAAATGCAATGAAGGTAGAATAAAGGTAATTTAGATTGAAAAATAATCTTTTTTTAGCTGATTGTCCTCTAAGCAATGGTCTTGCAAAACATTGTCTGTTTATCCCAGATGCTTTCAGGCAGCTTCCAGGCAAAATGGTCTGTTTTTGTATGTGTGTTAGGAATTCAGTCATCATATCAGTAACTCCTAACTAAGCAAATGGAGTGTCCAAATGTGTATTCAGCGCATCTTGGAATAGCACATCTTGGATTTACCGACTCATGTAACACTGTCTGGGCCTGAATTGTTTATTTGGTTTACCTGCTTGCTCAAAATTCAGGAAGAAAGCTTGTCATAAGTGTAGCAAAATTCCCACTATTAGCTGGTAAAAATAAAATAAAACCGTGCTGTCAGTGGCGTTAGCATTAACGTTTAGCTAGCATTGTCTAAGCTAAATCTGGAAAGGCACATTAGTCTGAACAGTTCTTTTTGGAAATAGTGTTTGGTAGCATTTGTTTTTTAAATTTAGTGCAACATTTTGAGCATGTGACATTTGGCAACTTTACTAGTAAGATGTTTCTGCAGCCTAGTAGCTTTTACCATTATTGCATTTTTCCTAATCTCAGCCTGACCTTTCTCACTTCATAATATTTATTTTGGTTACTCAGAATAGAATCATTTAGGGGGGATTCCTGAGTAAATTGTGTGTCTCGTATGTGATAAATATACTCGAACAATTTTGATCGTATTTAAGCGGATAAACTAACAGTAGTTTGTTATGACATGTTATTATTTCCCAAATGTTTGTCCCATATGTCGTCTGTAAACATTGTGATTTTTCTAGCAGTGTCTTTTAAAATTGAGTGCCGTCACATGGCCCTTGAACGCTAAGCACGGAGATACAGAACTTAGTTCCGCCAGGGGCGTTCTCCTGTCTTTCAGACCAATTGGTCCCATTTCAGCAGAGCAGGAGTGTCACATCAGCCATAGAGAAGAAGCTAGGAGTTCTTGCTAGATAAAGAGCATTTTATTATCTAGGTGTGTCTGCAACTGAAAAAATCTGGGGAAAAGAAATGCTTGGAGTTTTTCCACTTGTCAAGAGTTGTGACGGAGTAAGCAATGTGTAATGCAATATAAGCAAGTAACAGCAGATTGACTCTCTTGTAGTTTTAATTGAAATTGCCAGTATTTATAGAAAACTTTATTTGATAAGAATTCCTTTATGCAACTGGCTAAAGCTTTCCTTGGTGAACAGTCTTGCAAAAGGTTGCTTCTTCTGTAGTGCCTCTAGCTGTTGTTGAGGATCTTTCTGGTACTACAGTTTAGTGTTCAACTTGATATATTAGCACTCTGTTTAGCTAGAGAAATAGTTTTTTTTTTTTTTTTTTTTTTTTTTTAAAGCATCCAACTGTGGTCTTGTTCTGTGTTTGAAAATTTAACCCTCAAGCAACGGTAGACTTTTGATATTGTTTGTTCTTGCAATTTCTTCAACTGTTACTGTGAACTGCTTCATTACTCCCTTTTGTCTGCTTTTTCATCTCATTCTCTAATTTATGAAACTAAGTGTCACTTTAAATATGAACAAAAAAAAAGTTTCAGGAGCAGAGAATTGTCTGTTTTGTCACATTAAACCTGCCTCACTTTGAGTATTCACACAATGTGTCTTATGCTGCTTATTAGCAGAGGGAGGTGGATATCTTTCAGAACCCTCTCCCTTTATTTCTCCAATTGAGAAGACTGATATATTTTGTTTTGTCTTTAGTTACCTAGAAAGTTACTTTCATACTTGTCTCATACACATTTATCTTCCTCACAAGAAAGGAAAGACAATTAGGTATAAAATAGAATTAGCTGAATGATCAGGACAGGTAGGTATGTGTGCCTGGGCTGTGTGAGGTAGTTCTTTGGTGGACCCTTGGCATTTGCCTTCTTGGCTGTTTCAGATACTTGCTGGATAGATTAAATTACTCTTTGACAGTGAAAAATTTTTCAAAGACACTTGCAGATCTAGACCGGAGTTATAGATCTTCATAAGCAATTTGATTGCTGGACTGATGTGAAGCTTGCAGTAAAGCAAAATAGCTCATGGTATGGGGGAGCTTTGGGGTGGTGAAGGTGATCTGGAAAAAATGTGCCTTTAACCCTAAGTTAGAAAGGTGTGTACCTCTCTTTCCTAGACTTGTCTTATGTCCATATTTCCTGGCAGCAACCCGCCAGGACTTCACTGACTGTAAACATCCAACTAAAGAGAGCCTTGTGTTTGTCTTTGGTTATGATCTTTGGAAACTAGCTAGGCATTCCTTAGGCCCTTTAATTTTATCCAGAGAGCCATCAAATAACAGGCTGATTTCAATGCAGAAGTTATGTGTGGAAAAGGACTTACAATCTCTATTTCATTAATACCACCAGAAAAATGTGGAAACTGTTCACAGTTACTCTTCCTGAATTCTGTGTTTGAGGAATGGATGCTTGCCCTTATTGGAGGAGTACTGCAAGGAATTTTTATAGTTCATCCTTCTACATACTAAATGCTTGATTTTCAGGTGTTTTCTATGTTTAAAAACATTTGTGTGAGCAGATGTGCTGAGATACTTTTACTTTGCTAATATTTGAGGCTAGTGAATAATTTCTCAGTTCAATATACTTTTCATTATTCAAATAACATTGTTTTGGGTATGTTTTTTATTGAGCAAGATTTTATTTTTGAAGTGCACATTTAAATGATTTTAATACTGCAGTTCATCCCTACGAGATAATGGTATGTGCATAGTTGCATGTAGTCAGAGCATTTTTGGGTGGATGCACCATACTTTCTAGTGCTGTTGTATCAATGCTTACATTATGGTAAGCATGTGTAAATATGAAGGGAAAAATCCCATTTTACCATTTAGGGTCACCTGTTGTCTGAGGCAGCAACAATTTTGTCTTAACTGGAATTAGGTAAAATAACATGGAGCCTAGAAGGCATGACAACAGTGTTTGAATTTGCCACTGCTTTTAGAAGCTTTTATGTCTTGTGCTCTTAAGGACTGTCACAATTTCTATTAGATACAATGACAGGAATAAAATGTGTTACTTCTTCCCCACTGTCCTCTACCCTTTGTCTCATTGCAATCTTCCATAGAACTCTAAGTTGGTCAGTAGCTGCCTTTTTGGCCACTTACCATCATGACATTGCGCAGGCACAGTACATTTCAACCTTAAAGTATTAGGTTCTATTTTTCTTATTGTACAGGAATCCCTGGTGGAGCGATAGGATTGATAATCTAGGTCATTTTAACCTCTTCAATTGATCCAGGAAGAGCTCCTCAACTAGAAGATTATTTGATTGTTGCTGATGGAACATGATCAAGTAAAACAGAGCAAGAGCATCTTCTGTAAATTCTCCTGAACTGTTACAATTCTGTTCAGCTGTAGAATTATTTAAACTTTTCTATAAAAATTCTTTGGGTTTTTTTTGTATTTCTAAAGTGATACCATTGAGACTCTTCTGGGAAGCAATATGTATATGCATAGGATTCTAATAGAGAGTTTTTTACATGGTAACTTTTAACAATGTGGAATGAAATGAAAGAAGTAATTCATGTTTAAATTATAATGTCATGATTTTGAATGCCGTATGGCATGCAAGTTATCTTAATGGTGATGGAAATGTAACATGGACCACATGGGAAATCTTTATCTGTTGAAGCAGCACATGGTGGTCTTCAGAGTTATGACAGAGCTTCTGAAATGACATAAGTCCCAGCCTCAGTAAATTTATAAGTTCTATCCATAGTGAATAAGAATCCGTTCACAGTGAGTGAATAACAGGGCCAGAAAAATATGCAGAATTAATATCTAACACATCAACAGCGTGGGACAGAAACAACAGGTTTGCTCTTAAAGCATGCATGAGCAGATAGAACATAACTTTCTTTGGTTTGTGCAACCTGGAGAAATTGTGAACAGATGCTCATGAGAAATGCTAGTTGTTTCCTTTTCATTCTAATATATGTGTTTCATTCTAATAAATGTGTTTCAATATTCATCCTCGACCGAATTGACTGTTCTTTCTTTGTTCTAGGTTATGGTCAGACAGGTCCAATGGTTCAGAGAGGAGGATATGACTCTATTGCAGCTGCTGTTTCTGGTCTCATGCATATCACAGGGCACGAGGTACTGTACTTAACTTGTACGTAGCAAAAAAGATTATGTTAAAATTACCAAGTCTTGGTGCTGCACACAATTAAGTCAGGTTGTTCTAATGCAACCATATCATGTGCCTCTTTGAGTCCAACAGGAGGTAGTCTCTCTGATGCTAAGAAAATGAAAAAGGTTATCTCCAGGCTTTCAAAACAAATGAGAAATCTGAGAAAGTTTTGTCTTAACTTTCCACTGAATAAATTATTGGCAACTTATTGCTAGCTTGTTTATGGCCATTGTACTGCTAGGTACAATGTAGACAGCTAAATATGGGAACCATATTTGCTGTAGTGAGAAGTCTCACTTTGATACAGTGAGAAGAACATTGACTTTTCAAGAGAGGGAATTGTAGAGAGTCAAACAAATACATACAAATGACTCTGCTGAACTGTCATTCAACTTACTTGGAAAAAAAAAAAAAAAAAAAGAGAAATGCATTTTTAGTGACTCTGGAAAAACTATGTGCTGCTCTTCCCACTGATATGCAAGATCTTTAACTGAAGCACCTCAGAGTAACTTAGGATCTGGACTTCCAGCATATGTGGAATGATAGTGAAATAGATGTTTGAGTGAGACAGATTAAAGTCCATGCAGATCTGGTATTGTGGTCCCCAAAGATCCTTTCCCAAGTGGTGGTGTATTGTAGATGCATTTTATGTGTCACAAACATTAGCTAGCCCTCTGCAGTCCTACTTCTGATACCCTGGAGTCACTCCTGCAGACTTTTGCTGGTCTGTATGATGCTTGCATGCTCTAAATAAACCATCAGCTCATCAAGTTTCCTTACTCAGTGTCAGCTGTTTCTTAAGCTGGTTGTATCGAACTAAGCATGGATAATTTGAGCCTCAATGCTATAGCATCCATATTCTGCCTTTGGGAATCCCTGCACATAGATTTGTTTTTGTACAGAGAACAATGGCAAACATCAGAACTCATGTGCCTCTGGCAAATACTGTTACCAGAACCCTCCTTTCTATACAAAACTAAAAAGAGTCAAGCACTGAGGCAACCGTAACATCTCATGTGTAGTGCTCTAGGAGTATATCATCTGTCCATTGTTGCCCTGTTATTGTTGCATAGCAGTAGTAGGAGGATCTGTAATAGAGCAACTACTTGTAGCAAGTGTTAGTCTCAAATATTGCACTTGAGAAATGGAAGATTGCAGTGGGGTGGAGAAGTCTGTTCCTACTTCATTTAAGTCACATGTCATCTCACAACAAAAGGAGATGCGAAGGTCATGTTATTGTCATGGATATTTCTGTTCAAATATCCCAGACATATGCAGGAAGCACCCATGGAGTGGGATGATTATAACACTGGAAAAGTCATACTGCTGTAATTAAATTTTTAATTTTTTTGACCCTGGTGCCAGTAGAGTGAAGTTCAGTGCTTCCAATGCAATGCCAGAAGCTTCATACACGTTTGAAAATGTGTTTGAAATGTTTAAACATGTACCAAACAAAGTTAGATGGAACTATAAACTTTACAAAGAGTCAAATATTGCTGGTATGAATTCAGTAAAGGAAAATAGATTCAAAAGTTGGGGAAAAAAGTCCTTATAAAACTTTTCAATGATTATATGGATGACAGAGAATATAAACATTTTACTGAATAATTGGATGCAAGTTCTGTCATGAAAGCAGTATTCTTCCATGACTGTTATGAAGATGGATATTAAAAGGTTGTGTTAAGATCTACACTCCAAATCCAGATGTTCACATCACCTCACCAGGACTTGAGGCAATGTAATCATAAGAACAGTTTAGTTACTGTTAGTAACAGCTCTGTCTATTCACCAGGGGCTTTTAACAATTCTAACTAAGCTATTCTCTTGCATGATTAAAGTAAACACATCCAAACTGACTTGGTTTTTCTGCATTTTGAAGTTTCTTATGTATTAGGCGATCACTTTTTCATAACCATTTTCTGATATATGGAAGGACAATTTTGTTTTTAAGGCTTTCATGGTCAACAGCATTGTAGATGTAAATGTACTGTTTGCTGTTGTAGTGAAGACTAACTCAAGTGACTTTAAAATAATTATTTTTACTTGAAAGTTTACCATCAATAATACATTGTTATTTTAAAACAAATCTATATTTATGTACATGTGACTGAGTTTTGTGGAATTTTAAAAAGAATCAGCTCTAGGAAAAAAGGAAAATCTTATTTCAGTCAGCATGTAGAGAAGTACCAAAATAATGAAAAATAAAAATATGAAAGAAAGCAAGGTGGTTCTTAATTAAACCTTGAGATATTTGTTGTTCAGATAACAGAGAATTTGCATACTAAAACTAACTTGAAAATTTAAAATATATGCTAGAGAGCAGCTTAAAGGGAATTGCAAATGCTTATTTTGTGAATGGTTGGAATGAAAAAAAATTATAGCAGATATAAGGTAGTTTTTCTATTGCATTGTGTTAGTCATAGATAATCATGCCAGTATAACACTGCTCTTAAAACTTTGTTTCAGTAAACAAATCACTGTGTGTCGTTGTAGGATGATCTTGGAAGTCTAGCTGATGGAGTTATCAAATTCTAATGAATTTCAGCAGTAGCAACAAAGCATCTACACATATCATTGGGCGCTTAGTTTTAAAGTATGCTAATACATATTTATAGCTCCATGGTATTCTGACACTTTTAAATGACTGGAACTAATAGTGATGTATATTCTATTTTAACTTAGAAAATTTCATATTGTGAATTATAATTTATTCCAACCATCTGGGTACTGTTTTAATGTCTTAAAGAATTTTACATTTGCAGATTACTTAACTTTATTGGATAGTGAGTTCGCATACCTCCAGTTAGTGAGCTCATCATATTAAGCCGCGAAATGTGGTGAGCAAAAGAGCAGGATCTCAGTAAGGTGATCAGCAAAGACCTTTTTTAGCACTACTATTGCATCTTATTAATGTGCCTGGATGTAACAGCCTTGTTTGGAGCTTCACGAGCTTGGCTCGTGGACTGCATACCCTATAGCAACAAAAGATGTAGTTGTCAATCAGCACTGTTCACCTAAGCTTGCACATGTAAGCATTTTCTATTCCCTAGTCGGTAAGCATACAGATAATAGAAGATACATTGTTCATATTTCTTCATTCTCAAAGCCTGGAGACTTTCTGTCCAAGGTTGTTTCACGCAATGAAATTCATAGCTTACTAGCACAGGAGTTTGAGCAGAGACTTAAACATTCATTAAGTCTATCACTTGCACTCTTTCTTCAGTCCTTTTAGTCATGTAACATTGTGAATTTGAGATAGCAGAGGTGGAAGTTTTTGACCCATACATGTATTTTATCCAGGTTATCTTTAAATTAAAGAGATGATGAAGATGTTGAAGGAGGGAAAAAAAAGGAGTATAAAAGCACAGTGCACCGAAGATACAGAATAATACCACATTTGGTACACAGTAGGAGATAAAATGGTGGAAAAAGAGAAAAGACTGTATGCTTTGTACGTCTCAGTTAAAGATCTGGGGGAGAATTTCTACATGAAGAAATTCCCAGTAGCTTAAAGGTTTCTTCTTTTTTCTTTTTTTTTTTCTCGCAGACAAATAGCTCTTACTGAAATGATTTAGTGGTGATTATTTTGAAGTGTTTTCTAGCAAATTTAAGCTCTGAACCTTGAGATTAACCTAACTTTTGAGGTACTGCAAAATTGCAGACAAAACCAACTGCATTTGCATTGCCAATTATACAAAACCAAACACATTCAGTGTTGAGTAAAGTTCTTTAAACCATGTTTTTATACATCAATACAAAAGCTACACGACATCCAAGCTCATATGTATGCAGCAGATTGCCTCTGTTTTGGAAATGTGAGAAAACTGTGGAATTAGGAATTCTTGGGTGTTTATGGAAATGTGTGAACAAGAGCTCACAATCTGTTTTGTCCAAAACTGTACCACAGAGGCATTTGGAAATGAAAGTAGATACTTCAGATTCAGTTTTTCTTTACACAAACTAAAATAAACTAAAAGGACCGAGCTTACACTGATGACATTTTTATTGACCTGAGAGCCGTAATTTATAGATACTTTCCTGGTTAAACACTTAACATGTTCAAGTTTCATATTTGATGAACAGAAAGCTTTTACTTCATGTATTCAGATACAACAGTGCCAGATGAATATCCCTTTCTATGAAACTTTCTATGTCTCATTAAGAATATAACTTCAATTTAATTAAAAAAAAATTGGATGCAAGGTCTCCTTCTGACTCTGAGTGACACATGATTTTAGATATTCAGGGTATGTTTATGGTGGCGCAGTCTATTCAGTAAGCATTCTTTCTCACTGAAGAAACATTTTGTTTTATTGAACATGAGACAACAAGACGTGATTGGGAGCCACAGTACCAGACAGACCATTTTTTTTGTCTTAAAAATAAGCAAACAAGCTGCAACAAGAGTGTCCACATGGTATACAGTTCAGGGCTGCTGAAAAAATATAGTCATGTTGGTTTCTATTAGGTACGGCAGATACTTCCCGTCTGTGAAGACTACTGAACTCGGACTATTTTTATTAAGGATGTGAATTCCAAGCAATTTCCACTTCTGTCTATATTGTTCTTATATTCCTGGTGCAAATTTGGGCTGACTGCAAAGAGGAATTAGACCCAAAGGAAAAAAAAAAAAAAAAGTGTCCCCTTCATTTAGCTCAGAATAGGAAATTCCCAGAACATCTTGTGGCTTTGTTTGTCAACACATTCTGGCCCAGACACATTCTCATTAATAAAGAATTAAGCAGGCAAGAAGACTTGCAGATTAAAATTTAAACTGAAGGTAAGATTGAACAACTAGAAAGCAGGAGAGAATCTTCATACCTTCCACTGAGCAAAAGCAATGCCCTGTAATTAGAGCCAATTTGGCTACTTTGTTTGCCAAAAGTACCTTCTCCTTGTCCCAAACTCTCCTTGATCCTTTTACCAGAGCATTAGTGTCACTTAGAAGCTGTAGGGGAACTTTTTTTTTTTTCTTTTTCTTTTCTTCTTTCTCCATTTGTCTTAAAATAATATCTCGAAGAGGTTTTTTATATATCCTTACTGTGCTCAGGAAGTTAGTATAACATATTAAGTACTGTTGTGCTGTCAGAACATCCTCAATGTAAAGCAGCTTTATAGCCCATCTTTAAGAGCACAGAGATGGAAATCTAAATGAATCTGCTCCACAGTAGTTACAGCTACATCCATCTTTTAAACAGAGGATGGTCATGAAAAGAAAATTAAGGTGTGAAAGATGGGAGCTGTTCATGCACCTATTTAAAAAAATATAAGGCAGAGAAGAATGGAAATTATTTGGGCTGCTACAGAATTCTAGATTATTGAGTGTTAGGATGAAATTAAATAAAACTAATTCTAAAAATTGGATAACAGTATATTGCTGGTAGTTTGATTTCTCAAATCTAGCAGTGTTCTGTAAGGGGAAATTGTAAAAATATTTTTATAAAGAAAAGATAACTTACCATTGAAAAACAGGCATTCTTGCATTATCTGAATTAAAAGGGAAAACCAACACAAAAAAAAGTAGATTAAAGTTTATGGGACTGTATTATTCTCTGCAACAGGTGGGCACCAGGGGTCAACATAAAGTGGGAGTCCTTTAGGCCTTTGGTTTCCAGTCATAAGAGAAGTTAGTTTTTATTGGAACAATAACTCTTTCCATTTGGCCTTGATGTCTAAAAGGGGAAAAAAGTAGCATAATGGATGTTTCGCGATTTGCAATTTTTGCAGCATCATGAAATTAGAGAACTATGTAGATACTGCATGAATCTCTGTTTTTCAATGATAAGCTTATTGTTTCACTCCAAGATGCTCATATTTTTTAAATTTTGTAATGAGGTAATGAACACTTTAAGGCTAGCCTTGCGTGAAATATATTGTAATGAAAAGGAATTTTTTGCCTTTTTTTGTTTTCGATTTATTAGGATAGTGAACCAGTTAGACCTGGAGTAGCCATGACCGATCTTGCTACTGGGTTGTATATGTATGGAGCAATTATGGCTGGTTTGCTTCAGAGATATAAGACCGGGAAAGGACTGCACATTGACTGTAATCTCCTGTCATCTCAGGTAGGATTTTAAGGAACAGTTATTTGTTGTTTCTTGAAACTGAATTAAAAAAAAAAAAGCTTTCAGTTGCATAGATGTTTAGATCTAAAAACACTGTTTTGATAATAGTCTAGGAAGCGAGACCTTGGCAGTGAATAATATTTTTACCAATTTTTTTTTTTGCATGAAAACACTATTGTGTCATAGTTATCTAAATGAAGACTAGTTTCTGATTTAGAGAATTAAATAATAAAGGAAATGTGGAAGTGCAGAGGTTTTTTTTCTAAGCATATTAAAGAGACATTCTAGCAAACTGTAAAAGGTGAAGTATTTTAGCAGGAAAGTATTTCAATATGTTATGAATAATGAGAACTTGTTATGATACAACATAAATTGTGTTGGAATATTTAAATGTAATTGCTATCAATGCTTCATATTTCACTAAAAAAAGAAATTAACATTGGTGTTAGCTGAAGTTGATCAGATTATATATTCTCCCACTGATGTAGATACATGCATGTAGCAACAGGCAATATGGTACATAGGTATTCCTGTGTACATGAAAAATTAATATACAAACTGCATGCAGTACTAATCAAATTTCATACAATGCTCCATTTTCTTCTCTATTTACTTGCACATGTATTCATACTACTCTTAATTCCTGTAACTCATAATACTTGTCAGTGAACGTGGGAGATGATACAGCTCCCACTGTGCAACCTGATTTAAATTGAGCACTTATGAGGTTGGAGTGAGAGCAGAGGCTGGTTCCTTCCAACTTATTGTATGCATACGATGCGTACATTATTGTATGTTTTTGTTGGATGATTGTAGTCCATGATACCTGTAAGGTTTCTGATGTTTTCTGCCTACTGAAATCAGATGTGAAGAGGTGAAATCAGATGTGGAGCGGAGGGAAAGTCCTTGCCTCAGTCAATAAAGAATTTTATTTCCCTGAGAAATGCTTGTAATAACTGAACTTTCCATGATGTGTTTACTTGTAACTGTGGTGTCTGTTGCAAAATGTTCTAAACTCTTTAGAAAAGTCAGTGTTTAAGTTCATAAGGCAATATTGATGACTTTCATCTTGCTAATAAAAAAAAAAAGAAAAAAAATACCTGGTGTTAAAATACTTTAAAACATGCTGTTTATTTTATCCAAAAAAGTAGCATGTACATGTCTCTGCTACCACTTTTTCCCCATTCCTTGTAAAGAAATATACAGGACTCTGTTTTTTGATAGGGACCATGCTTTTGATGGTAATTTTCTGTACACACCGAAATTTCACCTTGACTAATAGATTTGTTTACTAGCTAATCATTTTGTGCAGAACAAGTACTTCTTAAGTGAAAATCCATTTTCTATAATGTTATTTTTAGAACAGCTTTCAAAAGCATCTCTTTCAAATTTTATGTATTGAATATTTTGCCCTATAGCCTTATAACAGCTTATTGTTACTAAAAAGGTTTTCTTTCCCCACAATAAAACAGATTTCTAGGATTTTATTGGAGAGATACAGGGACCACTAGGATGTGGTTTTGCAGTGAACACTAACTTTCTGTATCTCTCATCTATAAACTTTTAACCCATGTCGTACAATTCCTTTGAAATTTTTTTTTACATATAGATGATTTACAGTCATCTGCTACAGACCTTTCAGCGTCAGCATCTAAATAGTGTCCTTTAGATGATGCTAGTAAATAAGAAGGAAGTGGGTTTGGGATTTGGTTCCAATTATGCAATTGTACTTATTCTTCTGTTGTGGCTTAAAAAAAAATCCCTTGGAAGTTTTAATATCCTTCCTGTATTTAATTGCAACCATCTCCAACAAATACTGTAATATGTTGGTTTGTTTTGGATTGAAAATTAGCAAGAAACATTGTGCATTTAATATTTTTATCATTTTGTAATATATTTTTTCAGACAGGAAAATGTGATTAATATTATTTGTGTTATATGATGGATCATCATCTCTTTCTGCTGCATATTGCTATGTTTTAGTATATTCTAAATATTCTGCATCATCTTATAATTTTGAAGTGACCTTAAAAAAAGCATTTTCTATACCTCATTTCTGCTTTAATTTGCAGTTAGTTTATTTGGTTAATGACGAGATGTAGAAGCTGTTAGTTTTTCAATTTATGGCTTTCTTTTAACTCTAGCTCATGTTGTTCAGTGCCTTTATCTATTTAAGAAGTTTGTAGTGGTGCCTATAGGTCTCCAAGGATTCTTGAGGAGTTGAGAGTAGTAAGCTGTATGAGAAGTATCAGTCTTGGATATTTGGATACTTTTCAGGTATTTTGACTGTAGCTTGTTGCTTCTCTGCTTTATAAGTAAGAGTTGTCAACTGTCTGAACACAGAGTTTAAATTTGCCTTTTCAGAGATTGTTGTTGCTGGTGAGCTTGGATGTTGGTTAGTTGGAGTGTTACACAGTTGTCTTGGCTGTGATTTGCATCACCTTTGCAAAATACTAAAATCTTACGCTCTGTTTTGATAAAAATAAAAGTATATGCTACATGGAGGCTTTCACTTGTGTAGCTCCAGTATAGTCAGATGATAAATTATAAATTAACTAGATTTTTTAAAAAATTAATTGTACACCAAACACTTTGGTGTTCTTGGTATTTTTCACTGATGACATGAGTGCAACTAGGAATTAATGCCCTATGACTCTAAGTATCCAGAGTCCGCCCGGTCCTTAGACCAGGAACAGCAGCTCACTTTCCTTTTGGCCGCTGTGGAATGTGAGTTATGATTTCTAATGATTGGTTAATTCAAAAACTGTTGATATAGTATATGCCAGTTGGATCTTGGATTATTAAATGGCTTTCAGTGAACATAAGTAGGGTAAGAGTGTCTCCGGGTTCTAGCTATTCCTCTTTAGCTGCTAGCTAACAATAAAGCCTTTTTTGTCTTTGCTGCCATGGCATCTCTTGCTAACGAAGCTAAGCCTGAATGTGTTCCAGCTTTACTCTCCTGTCTTGAGCTACCTCTGTCATCAATTAGGGAAAGACTTGGAAGGAGATAGGAAAAAAATACACCCTTTTAATACATAGAAAGAATAAAAATAGTTATCTGGAGTGGGTAATGAGGGAGTCTGAAAACAAAAGGAGACATTTGTTGTAATGATTTTATTATTTAGATGACCTTTAAATATGGGCGTAATTCTGGAAATGGAATCAAGATGTTAATTATAGCTTAGTATTAGTGCATCATATTTTTGGATCATTCTGAGGATTAGGAGAAAAAGGATAACCTAAAGATCTAAAAGAAGGGGTAATGATTTAAGCAACCAGTAGCACTTTTGGTATAGCCTTAAAGCTGACCTCTCTCTAAACCCTTTTAAAGTTCTTCTCTAGATTGGTCAATTGGATAGGGCTTTTTCAACTCTTTTTTGCACTACTTAGTTTATGTAAAAGCTGAGAGTAAGCGCTGTAACTCAGTGGAAGAGACTTGAATTATGTCACGGAAAATTTTAAGTAACAAATTTCCATGTGTTCAACCTCTGGAAATCTAATAAACCTTAGCAAATGTGTTGCTTTTGGAGATGCTGATGGAATGCTAGCTAAGGCTTGAACAGTGATTGATTTAATAGCTTCAAACAGCACTGATCGTAATTTCTCCATAGGTTATAATTTACAAAAAGGTGAAGTAAAATATGATGCTGAAACATAGACTAATGACTGGACTAATACTACTTTGGTCTGATGGAATAACACTGCTGTTACTTGGTGTTGTTGCATGTTTGTTTTATTCAATGCTGTTCTGTTTCTAGCTCATCAGTTAAAATGCAGACCTTTCACATCCTGTAAATTATGCTGTAGTGATATAAATCTATATAATTGTTCTGAAAGTGCTTCTTTTTTGATTCCAGACATGTGGGCAATACAATGTTTTTTCCTCAAATCACATAGAACCTTGGGGCTTTTATGATGTGTGTGCTCTTGAGGAGTTCCGTAGATGAAATGCATTGTGCTGCAGACAACTCACAAACCCAAATCAGTGTGAATGACTGTGTGGTGGGTGTTCATTAAGGCTGTGGAGGCAAAGAAATTCAGTCTCGTGCTTTGAAATACGAGCTGTTCCAAATGTTTCACTCACCTGCAGGGTTTGTTTCTTGTGCCATCTCTGTATTTGCATAAAAGTGTTTCCTGGTCAGGTTCCAAAAATCTTTTAGTGTTATAACCCACGTTCAAGGTTCTTCTAACAAGATGGTACAATATATGACTTCTCTCACTGCCTCGCTCCCTCTATTTCTGTACGTGGAATAGGAGTTTGTTCCTGGAGCCTACACCCGAGCAGTTGAAAGCCAAGGTGCTCTTTAAAGTTCTTTTGCCAGGTTTTTGTTAAAAGATGTTTCTATTAGAAAATAAAGTGGTCGTTTACTCTTTAGGAGATGAAATCCAAAGTCTTTCAAAAAAATCACCTGCTTCCTCCAAAGCTGCTAACCTCCTTAATGTAAGCACCTGCTGTGTAGAAATTCTGGCTGGACATTTCCTCCTCAGTCTTGCTGAAGTATTTTCTTACAGTAAATGGTTTTCTAATAAAAGGAGATTCATAGTTATAGCCTGTTTGGTTCATTTTTCTGCCAGGAGAAGTCATGTGACAGAAAAGCTGTGTTTATTGGACAAGCCTGGGTGATAAACAGTCAAATTATTATTTAGATTTTTAACCATCTTCATGACCCTCTAATGATTAATTGAATTATATTTTTCCTAGTATTTTCTACTGTTGCTACAACATTAGACTTATTTTGTATACCCCATAATGAGTTTCCTTGTAGAAATGGCTGTATGTATCTGCAAGTATTTTAGATACTCTTGTGTAGAGGTACTCTGAGCTACTTTGAACAAGGTGTTGAATAAAACCTGGGTGCCCTGGAAGCGCTGACTTTGTTGCTGTCCAGACTTTTGTTAGGATATGGAGAGATGGGGATTTGACAGGAGCAGTAGAATATTTTTTTTCTACATTTCTCCCCCAATTAAATAGGCTTGGTTCATTTCAATAGGTGCCTATCTATGTGCCAAATAAGAAATCCAGAACTCTGCTCATTTGTACTGCTACAGAACAAACTATTGATGTTGATATTGAAGATGTAGCTTTTTTAATGCAAGTATAAATGATAAGAAATGTAGAGACAAAAAAGATGAGTGCTGTAAATAGATGCATACATATTTTCACTGTGAGTGGCATTGCCTCTAATCATAAGATCAAAAGTGAAAAGTGTCTTAATAGAGCTTGCTTTGGATGTTGGTAGCTTTGCATGGAAAAACATCTTTATTATTCCAAGAAAAAAAAAGATCTTTGCAGAATGTTTGTAGTATCCCAGATTGAGATATCTTTACTCTAATATTACTATATTGCAACTGATAAAAAACGTAGTTCTTTGAATTCTTAGTCTCTCAGATAATCCATTTGTATATGAGCAAAATCTTTTGGATTTTATTCACACATTTTGATTTTTTTTCTTAGCTGTCAAATTTACTCCCAATTTTAAGATTATATTGTTCTTTGCTTTAGTAGTATGCTTGAAGGTCGTCTTTGCATGTGTAGAAGTCACCCCAATACCCTTGTCTGTGTTATTTGGAAAATTATTATTAGTTTATATATCTATTAATGTCTATTAAACACATTCAGACACCATTAAAAGAGTGCGAAAAATAGAGATTTTAAAATGTAATTTGTACTATATGCATATGTTTCTAATGGAAAATATTCTAATTTGAGAATAATATGCTTTATAATGTTAGAAAATAATTGTATAAAATACAAAGACAACTGTTCTGAACTGGACTTTGTAAAGCTGTATAAAACCACAAAGCATAATGCATTTAATATTTTAGCAAATATATTTTCCTCCTTCATGGAAAATAGAGACTTAAGGAAGTGATTGTAGAAGTGACATTTATAGTTAAGATTGTTCCATAACGCTTGTTATCAGAGTCTGGTTTTAGTTATTTATAATTTTGTTCATTTTTTTGCTGTGTTGGTTGAATTTTCCATGTCACATAGTTGCCAGAAACTGATTTGTATCCAAAGTTAATTGAAAGAGACTTACCTGTTGCCAGAAGCAAGCTATGGGAAGATATTTTGCCTCATTTTAAAAAGTCTTTTACTAAGAAGCTCAGTTTCTTCTATTCTTTGGAGGAAAAATCTGAAATTCGGTAGATGAGTCTCCCTTGTTTTGAGGAAGTGTCTTTTGAAAGGAATAGTATGACTAGAGCTTGACTTACCTGAAGTGTGTAAAGACTAAGAGGGTCTCTTTTGGAGACATGATAGAGTATTTAGGCTGTATATTCAACAAGAAGTTAAAAATAAATATTAAATAAGGACTGACTAATTATGAGTCAGAAGTTGAGAAAAAGTGATGTTTGACCATGTGGTTAAAACACATACATAAATACACTATGCTGAGATTTCTCCAGAGTGTACAGATAACTTTCTGAAATTTAGAATTTCTTGACATATGTATTTTTTTTAAACTTTTTTAAAATTTTTTTTTAAGTATTATTATTCATAAAATGCAATTGATTCTTCATTCAAAAGTAGGTTGCTTGCTTCAAAGAGAGCTTATTTAGAAGAGATCTTTTTACTCTTTTGTGACAGTGCTGTCTAACAGATTAGGCATTTTTTTATTCAACTTTTCTAAACTTTATTCAACTATTCAAAATTCAACTTTTTCCTTTGTTTTTAAGTGAACACTAAAGACACAGGAGTCCACTGGCAAGAACTTGCCAGTTCCATTGAACTCCCCCCAAGTCATTAGTAGTTCTGTTTTGCAGGTGCCTCATATATGTTTGAAGATGGTTTGATGTATCTATATTAATATAGTCTAGAACTGTTTTTTTTAAACAGAAGTTGTTTTTGGCCATCACTTCTACACTAAAAAAATCCATGTCATTACATGTGGGGACACTAAAGTTTTATTGGTCTAGTTTTCTTCCTCTCTGAGAGTTTGTGTTTAAGATACAATTCTCAGATACCTTCTTTTCTGTCATGGTATGTGTTTCTTTTTTTTTGTAATTTTATTCAGTACCTTCTCATGCATCATTTTTATGCATGTGTGATTTTTTTGTGCTCTGTTACCTGCATAAGGCAAAACTTAGCCAAGTACTTAGATCAAGTGACTATCTTCAAGTTGGTCAGTCCTGTGAGCTGTATGTCATTACTGGCACAGAGCTGGATGGTCTAATGCTCGAGTGTCTGGCCTTTTTATAGCCCTAGAACAGGACCTAATGCAAGACCATTTGTAGTTATTTGTCATTAAGGACTATTTTTATCGTGAGAAATACAGTCGTATTTGTGGCTGGAATTTTATCATTTGCTATTCACTTAAATGCCAAAAGTTGTATTTTGTGCAGAGTGAATTAATGAGCACTCCCTGGAGGTCCACGGAGCAGGAAATTGCACCTCTGTAAACAAAGCCCTTTATTCCCCAGAGCACAGTGCTGATAACGTGGTCACTGCCACTTGGTCTAGGCTCTATAACAACAAGCCTGGACTGGCTTGTTAGTGGTCTTGCTTTCTGAGGTAGCTTTTGCAGGTGTCTTCAAAGCTGTTCATGGAGCAGCAACCATGACATAACATAAAACACACCAATCTACCTGTACGAGACTATTAAGTACTTGATTCTTTTCTCTTAAATTCTATGGCTAAACTTGATTTCAACTGGAAGAAGATCTCCAAAAATAATAATTCTTAATCTTTTTTATTCTTTGAGACTCTTCCCTCCTTCATAACAGCCAAGGGTAACTCCATGCATCTGCATGCAGAAGCAGATTCAACAGGAATATGGAAAAAGAAGGAGGGAAGGACACACTGCTTACTGACTTCCAAAGCAAAACTAATGTCCAAATTGAGTGTTGACTTATGGTATTAAAATATATGTAGTATAATATGAAAAGAAGACATGTAAAATCAGATTATGGTTTTATGTTCAAAGCTTTTGTACATAATGATCTTTTTCAATTGACTTTTCATAGAGCACTGCAATTACAGAAGGAGTATAATAGAAAGGTTATTGGTCTTTGCACGACAGAAGGCACTGATGCTAGTCAGGGTGTTTTTTTCTACTAACTTAGAAATTCATATTTAGGCTTCTAGTCCAGTTGTATGCTGTAAAGAGTTACCTGTGTTGCAGTAATGTGTCTGTGTCTCAAAGGTCTTAAGAGAGTACATGTGCCTACTTTAAGAAAAAGTAAGCCAAAGATGAGTAAAAGATATAAAATAATTTGGGTAAGAGTCAAAGCCTAGTAAGGAGACATAACAGTGAAACAGACGCAAAACTGGAGGGAGGAAAAAAAATTAATGAAGATGTTATTTTCTCCTCTTTCCATATCCTTGCTCATTTTGTTTTTCTTATACACTTGTTGAGCTTGCACATAAATGATTGATTGAGTCGGTGAATTCATTGTAATAAATTGTTTGATGTACTATACTGATAAAAAAAATCTTTTGAAATTTAGTCTCTTTTCTTTGTCTACTCACCTCCTGGTATTAATATCGTGTTTCCTCATCTGTCTGAATCTGTCATAAGCTCAGCATAATTTTTCAGATCTTAATGCAGCACACTCTTTGTTCTGGTTTAGGTAGGTATGTAAAGCAAATACTTGGTTTGACCATCAACTGTAATATTGCAAAGGAATGTTAAGGTGTGTGTTGCCTCTATTGATGTGAAATAAAGAATTGTTTATCTGCAGACACCTGATAGCCCTCATTTACAGTAGATAGATCTGTCTCTGCAAGCAAATGTATACAGAGATGTCTATGTTATTGTATTACATTTGCTTTAATGTTACAAGTGCAAAGGTTACTTTTGTGGATTTGTGTCAATTAAAATGGAAAAAAGAAGGTTGGTATGGTTTCAGGAATGCAGTTTTAAATATTGGTAAAAAAATTACTTAACGGTATCTGTAATGAAATTATACAATATTTTTGGCATATGCAAGGTACTGTGTAGATGGTATCTTTGGTGTGGGAGCAAAGAGAATGAACAGATTCAGAAAGGGAGAAGAAAAAAAGGCAAGATAGTCCTGGCAATGAGTACAACAGATTCATAGTACAGTGGAACTAGAATAAAGTCTTGAAGTCTGAATTCATTGGAGAGTTGTTAATAACGGAATAAATTGCCAAAGACTTCACTCAACAAAATGATTTGGTACATAACATACAAGACACCGAAACACTTTCTTACATGTAGACAATAAAAATTGATTTGCATAATAAAAATAATATATTTTAGCTGGATAATTTGACTTTATAAGTAAGATGCTCAACTTGGAGAAGGTCAAAGAGAACTGAAAGCCTTCTTTGGTGCTTTATCAAAAAAAAGTAGAAGAATTTCAACAGATTGCCTAAGTATAGTTTTTTTAAGCAAATAAACAGCACAGCAGATGAAATGAAATTGTACTGCAGACTAAATATCATATTGAACTGAGGCCTTGATGTAGTCCAGGCAACTTCCAGTTTCAGGAAACTTGGCTTTTGCAAAGCTGCTGATTTCCCAGACATTTGCTCTTTATTGCCACTGAGGCAAGTCTTCAAACAGAGGCTTTACTGGTGAGATTCCAAAATCTAGCTGAAGGTTTAAATATATATATATATGTGTGTGTGTATTATGTATTTTTATATATATATATGCACACACATAGTAAATATATTCATACATAGTGAATGTGTTATTTCTATTGTACTGTGTGCAAGTGCTTCAGAGATATGTATACTTGTGGGGTTTTTTTTAGTGTTAAATAATTTCAATGAGGAGAATGGCACAATTGGGAAAATTGTTAATTTTAAGGAAAGAAGCTAAAATTGCAGTTCTATTTTCAACTGCATAGAATACAAACCGGTGAATGGAACTGGTAAAAATAAAGGGAACCAGTGGAATTGGTTCTGTTGTATTCAATAACAACTTTTTAAGATTTCTCTTTCACTAGGTTTTAATTTAGCATGTCCTTCTTAAAGTTAAGATTGGTGTAACATTTTCTTCCAAAACTGAAAAGATAAATACACATTTCACTGAAGGTGTCTTGTGTCTTTATGTGTAAAAGACCATGATAGTAGATGCATCTCACCTATTAGTAAAATTGTATGAATTGTAATAGCTGTATAATGTTAAAGAAATAAATGATGTAGAACAGTATCTAACCTTTAATATGGTAACAAATCCATCATAATTTCATAGATATTTACTCTGATAGAACCTGTATCATTGTGTGGTGTGATCCCAATCGAAAAGTTATATAAACACTGGGACTAGGATATCTTTTGTTCGTAAATTACATGGAACATACTTGGTATGGTATGATAGACCTTGGTAAGGTCTATCTGAAATCATAGTGTGTTGCATTCTGTGCTGCTGAGGAAATTGTGAACCAAAAGGAAGAAGTCCAGTCTACTTAATGCCCAAATCTGTTTCCCTAACAGATTTTCCTGGGGATCTCATATTGAAATACAAATGTGGTGATATTTAGTATTTTAGTCACATGGAGTGATGCTAAAATACAATAAGCTGCAACTGAAATCAAAATGCAAAGTGTTTTTCAACTGTGTGTAGGAATGTGGTGTTACCTATTGTTGTGTTTATGTATTGATAGGCAGGCTGTCGTTGTCAGAGGTCATATTCTCATTTGTTCTATATTTTCTTTTTTTTTTTCTGGTGAACTAAATCAACATATCCATGACTTGCATGCTCAAAACAAATATTTACCTTAAGTGACGCATTTGTACACTCTCTTCAGGATGTATGTAAAAAGGAAAAGAAAATGAAATGGCATCCTTTTTTTTTCTAGAATTGTTGATATAATTCATTATTGCTAGTAGGATCTGAATTGGTTATTGTATGTTTCAGTGTAGATTTGACTTATCCGCTAGTTCTGCTCTGATCACCCTTTTTGCATCTAGCAAATGTGCTGAGGAGGCATGACAGTAACAGCATATAAAAAAGAATAGCACCAACACGTTGATTAGTGCAATGAATTTATCTCTTCTGGGACAGGAATCCTTAAAAAAGAAAAAAAAAAGGGAGGGAAGGGAAAACATATCTTTTTTTTGATGGAAAACAGTCATGGCATTTTGTTTAAGCAAATCTACATAGTTGTGCTTGCTGTCATAACTTGTTTAATGCTAGCATGCAACAAACATGGTCTCTGACCAGTGCTGAAAACCTGTTATGGAAAATGCTGTGCTTTTATGTATTACTCAAGAAGTACAGTTGCAAACTCTTATCTCACAATGAAATGCAAAAATTTGCCGTGTTTTGTAACAGAATCTCTGATTTTTTTCATGTCTTACTGCATCATAAATATCAACTTGTTTTTCCGAAGACATATTCTTACTGTTCTCAGATTATGATTGCTAAATTTAACATGCCATATTTTTCACAAAATTAATATTTTTTCTGATTTTATGTCTCCAATAATAATATGATATACGTATGTATTTTAATGGCAAGTTATTTGTTGAGGGCTACTATTTAATTAATATTACAGATCTTGTGGGGAGCTAAAGAATTCTGAAATATTTTTCATAGGTTATATGTATAATGAGAAAGTTAGGGAAGAATAGAAAGATTTAAATTTTAAGCATGTTACTGAAATTGAATATGAATTTGCCCATTTTTGGGGCAATTTTTTGTGGGGGGGAAAAAAAAAGTTTGACTTTCATATAAAAAAGCACATATAAATATAGAGAAATATGAAGTAAGTTGTTGATGAAGGTTAAACTTTCCTGAGCCGTTGTCTTTTTTCTCACTTTTCAGGTTGCATGTCTTACTCACATAGCAGCTAATTACCTTAACTGCAAAATTGAAGGAAAGCGCTGGGGTACAGCTCATGGGAGTCTTGTGCCCTATCAGGTAAGGAGAAAGCAGCAGACTGCTTTTGCTCTTGACACTCATAGTTTTGTGGATGGAGAGATTGAGAACTGAGTCACTTGTTTTGTGACCTCTACTGCTCGATAATGGATCTACCCAGGTAGCACAAAGTGCCGTTGTTCATTGTCGCTCCTGCACTTTACGTGATTCCTTGTCAGCAGGAGTTTAGTAACAGAAGCCTGTATGAGATCAAAGGTGTCGGCTGAAATTGGATGACTTGAAAGCTAGAGTGATGGCTTGCCTGTTCTTTACCTGGCAAAGAAACCAGACTTTTTTCTATTAAGGTTTACCTGCTTTCCATACCAGTTGTGAAGGTAACTCTTTTTGCTTCTCAGTTTTATCATTTTTTACCTCACGGGCCTCCAAGGATGGTATAAATGAGCATAAAGGTCTGTTAATTCTTACGTATTTAATATTTTTAACTGAGTTTGCTCTCTGAGATTGCTGAGACCACAGGTGGGAAGTATTGAACCAGACCACAGATCTGGAATTCATAGTCTGCAACATCTAATGAAGGATCAAAAATTCCTGAAATTACTGTGACCCTTGTTGTTGTAGTAATTTAAGCACAGAAGAAGAAAGCTTAGTCAAATGATTAGTAGGGCAAACTCTTCTAGTATACTAAGACAATTTTCTTCCTTTTGAACTAATCGTTTCGGTGTCCTAATGTCATGCTAATGTATAGTGATGTGGGCTTACATGTAACTGAAAAATCTATTGCTTGTTTCATAAACTTCATGACTTCTTATCAAACAGTTGTGTCTGCATGTAGATTTGTTTGTTTTTAGCTGGAATCCCATAAGTTGTGATAGGGACCTCTCCCAGCATTTCTCTGGGATACTGATGTCGAAACTGCTCAGCTTCTTTGCAAGCTTCATTCCTCTTAGAGGATGAGAGAGCAACTGAATGCACTTTGTTTTTCCTACTGCTAAAGATGTTGGCCATCATGACATTAAAGAATGCCATTTTAACCATGTTTAGCATGGTTATAATTCTGATAGTGCCTGTAAATATGTTTCATAAGATTATTTCTCACTCTGGTAGCATAAGCTATGTTTGGACTGCAAAGATCTTTAAAGACTTGAAATATCTATCGCCATTGCTATGATATTTCTTTTAGGACTCTTTCCATAGCTCTTTTATAATAAAGCTTATAACAGGCTCTGACTTTCATCTCATATCCTAGTTACTTAATATATTGTGTTTTACTTACTAAGTACATATCACAGTGCAGGTATTTTGGGCAGATGGACTATGGCCAGAATAACTTTGCAAATGGCTTCATTTGTTTCTATTTACAAGGCCAAATTTTGCTTTGAGTACATCTTTGTAATTTCACTGGATTCCATATGGCTTCTGTTTTTGACTGTCAGCATAATCTGGCCATGAAGCTCTTGATTTCAAGACTGACCTTTCATCCTCTTTATTGCATTTAAAAACATAGAAATTGAGTATTAGTGAAAAGTTAGAATTTTTCCTTCCTGAAACTTTTTAATTATAAACAGTGATAAACCAAGATACATGGCCTTTTAAAAAATCCATTTCTAGTTCAGGTAACAAGCTTATAATAAAAAAGGCATAAAGTTTGTTGTACAAGAACTTTCCTAGTCTTCTAAAGGTTTCCTAATTTACTAGTAATGTGCTGCCATTGTGGCATAATCACCTGAAAGGTGTAAGTTCCTGTTCTTCTCACTCATCCCCAGTACCCAAAGGAAAGAATTCAAGTTTCGTTTCAGGTTCCAGTCTCTTCTGTGGCAGAAGCTGTGTTTAGCTCTGTACATATATGTATCATAAGTTTTCAACAGCAGTGAACTTTGCAGTGCACCTAAGAGAAAAAAGCTCTGGATTCTAATAAACATACATCAGAAGTAAATTTTAGAGTGCTGGATCCTTCCAATTTGAGCATATCACCTTTTGAAGCAGGGGAGTATAGTTTAGAAAGGTCGCTGCTGTGATAGAACATAATAGAGGAAGTTTCTTGTATGTAACCTGACCGTAGTTTGCCTTGTGTTTCACAATTTAAAATGAAAACCTTGAGTTTTTGGCTAAATTGTACAGGTAATTATTGCAATAGGTTTTTATAATGAGCCACGACGTCTAGCTATAGCCACTCCGTGATTATCCAAAGGAGATCAGGGACTTAAAAGCATCTGGTTTATGTAATTATGCTGATAAGTAAAATCTTATTTTACTGTTTTATTTGGGGTGATAAAGTCTTTCCTCATTTTCATAGTTTCGCCAGCATTGTTATCTTGCCTTGTACCATGCTGGAAATCTTTTTCATCTTCCAGCTGGGCTGCCCAGAGCGGATATCCTTCTGAAGGAGTCTGTCATAACATGCACATTTACAGGATATTTCCTGTGGCATCTTATCACTCTGCTATCAGCTGACAATTGGATAGCACTTTGGTTAAAGTTCTGTTTCAGAGGTAAACTTTCAGCTAAAGGCTGCTTGCTTTTGGTCCTTCTCTCTGTGAAATAAAAAAACTTTCTGTTGTGAGTACAGAATATTTCTATTCCAAGCTTGTATTTTAATATTCACATTCAGACTAGAATAAAGTGAATGGAGAGTTTTAAAACAAGCGAGTTAGCTAAAGACCACCGCAATAGGCCCAGTCGTTGAACATCTCTTGACAGCCTTAAACTGTTAAATTTTTCATCTTTTAAAACTAAGGACGCAGTTTTTCTCTAGGTTGGCTAGTGAAGAAGCATTTTTTACAAATACATTATTATGTAACTTCTCTCTAGCTTCCCTTCAGTGCATGTCTACCATAACCTGACGTTGATCAGGCATTCTTTGCAGTTAATTGCAGTTGAATAGCTTGGTTTAGCAGGGGAGCTTTCATAGAAAGGCATATGTGCATCAACTTTCCTAACTCAGCCCTGGAGACTCTCACAAAACTTTTCAATACTCTCTATTTTTTTTCAGCAAGCAAGAGCAGGAAAATAAGCATTCAGAAATTTCAAGCTGCTTATTCCACCCAAGCGTGTAACTATTTAATCATTTTCTTTCTCACCTTTACGTGGTGTAATGTGGTTTTGTTGGGGTGCTTTCTCGGTTAAAGCCTCTTTGAATTAAAGTCAAGAAGGAAGAAAATTTGGATAATTTGTAAAGTTTTATGAGTAAATCCACATGTGATTTAACATGGATGAAAATCTTTCTTGTCTGTAATAGAGAATATGGAACTTCTTGCACAGGAAAGAATATGAAGCTGTAGATATTGTTGAGGAAGAATAGATTCAGGGAGGGCAAGACATCTTATTGCATGACACTCATCTACATAATGCTTATCCAGACTATTCACTGCTTTTTGGGACCCATTGCCCTATACTGTTGTTTTGAGGAATGAGATAATGCTGCTCAAAGTATTACTCATTTGACAGTAAAATGAGATGTATTTACAGATGGATTGAATAAGAAAGCTTGTTCTCTGGAGCACTGAAGTATGCCCACTGGATGTTTTCAGTTTTCAAAGAACGATTATAGTATCCTCAAAATCTATGTTGTGGCTTATTTGATGTATACCTGATTTCCCAGATACCTCTGTTGCCCACTGCATCTCCTTGAACTATGATCTTTTTAAAATTAACTGCTTCCTTTTTTATCTTTATCTTATAAGACAGAAAGAAAGAGAGAAGCCAGAAAGATCTGTGTCATCCTGGATCCCAGAAAACCAAGACATATACAATTTGCAATGCTCTGATTTAGAACTGAGGTCTTTTCCATGGGTTTCCATCTGTAGATTTCCTTCCTGGATTCTTAGGAAAAGTCTTACTATGATACCAGTTAACTACAAGAACATTTTGGTTTTATCAAGATTGTAGGGAACCATTGTTGACTCCTTGCACTGTATGAGGCATTGGAGTAAGGATTCTGTTTCCATGCCATTTGAGTCAATGAAAAGCTATAATAAATATTCCCCACCGTCTTGTAATCTTCTGTGGGATGCTGCATAGATAAACTCACCATTTTATGAGAGTGAGAACAAGTTGCAGTTATTCTAAATTGACAGCATTATTGCTGTCTTTCGGCTGATAGTCCTTCAATGAGATTTGAAGCCTCTCTCCTGGGCAGAGGGGCTGTCTGGAAAGCAAATCAGCAGGAATGCCTTGGGCAGCTTGGGACAGGTGCTCTGTGCGTAATGTGAAATGTAGTTAAAACTTCATTCACGTGTATCCCATCCTCTCACAGAAACAGCACTTTAAAGAAGCGGACCTTGTATCCGCATGGAATAAGCAACTTCTTACGTGTAAATGGGTACTTTCCAGATGTAAATGAAATGGATTTTTAACTCATAATCTGAAACTGTACATTTTTTCTACAGGAAAATTCTCTCACACTTTTCTGCTTTAAGATACTTTTGAGTGTTTTATTCATTGAACTTCTAAAATAGATTTAGATAATTGCAATTGTTGTTAAAGAATGATTGCTGATAGTCAATGTTGTGTTTGATCTCCTGGGAAATGTCACAATTTATTAAAGAATTTGTGTTTCTTTTCCCCCAGATAAATATATTAATAACTAATAATTTATCTTGTCAAAGTATTTTTTGTTTAGTCCTGAAGCACATTTGTACCTTAAACTGTACTTTTTACTGTCATTATATAACAATACAGTGCAGCAACTTGGAAGCTGAAACATGGTTAAATAGTGTCAAAGAGAACTCACAAGTCCGTGTACAATGTTATGCCCAGTGACACCTGATGTGATCACCCTGCATATATTAATCGCTATTTCGCTTACCATTACAACTAGAAACCCTTGTAAAACACCATAATCCCTTGTGCATGGTGCTGTGCAAGCAGAACAAATCAGTTATT
Organism: Eudromia elegans; assembly: GCA_003342815.1. Classification (NCBI taxonomy): domain Eukaryota; kingdom Metazoa; phylum Chordata; class Aves; order Tinamiformes; family Tinamidae; genus Eudromia; species Eudromia elegans. The sequence continues at coordinate 452,795 of PTEX01000035.1, read as the reverse complement.
TCAGTTATCAATTATTAGTAATGGTGAATAAACACGAAGACTACTTTAAATGACTGAAATGAATGAGGACTCCAGCAAGGTGTCCACAGTCCCAGTCCCTTTTCAAAGCTATGGGTGCTTAAGATTTTGAGGAGCTGGGGTTTTTTGGTTGCTTTCTTTTGCAATGCAGGAGAGATTAAGACATGTTCACAGGGTGATATAAAATTCATGAGGACAGAAAAAGGAATAAATAAAAACCCAGGATTTTTTTTTTTAAAAATGATCTTTAAAAACTTGCCTTTTTTTCCATCATGAAGCCTGTCACCCTTTCGGTTAGGGTATGTTGATTGTTATGAAAGAGTATGACCACTAGATGTCATTCATGTAATCTAGTTTTTGATGCAGAATTTACTTCTAAGGAGCCTATTTCGAATTGCGGGTACAGTATAAATTATCACTACAAGCTACTTTTATATATGCAACGCTAGTAACATTGAAGCATGTTCAAATAAAATATTTTTATGTCTGTGATGGGTCTGGCTTGCTTTTTAGTCTAAAACTTGTCTTTAGATGTTTTTACTAACCTTGGTACATGAGCTGATATATAAGCTCATGGTACATGAGCTGTTATATAAGGCTGCCCAGGTGATGTGTATATAGTCTGTTCTGCAAAGATAGCAGTAAGTGTAGAGCTAAGTATGTAATGTCCCACAGGAAAGCAAAATTATCCTATAACTAATATAATTCTACTTGAAATGTGTTCTTTTCTATGCTCTTTATGGTTCAGAAGGAAGTTTCTTAGAAAAGGTTCATAACTAATTAAAAAAGGCACTTAAAATTTCATAAACTTATACAAACGGATTTGTATGAATGCAGACATCTTAACTATAGACTTGTGCTGGTAATGTTTGATATGTGCTGCTTTAACTCGGTTAGTACCTGAGGCATTTGAAAGAGAAATGCTTTAATCAAGCTTAACTGAAATACTGTGTGTGTGGGCAAGTAAAGAAGCACCTGCTCAGGCAGGCTGGTAGGATCTAGGCAGGTGTGAGTGCATTAGCAAGGAGTGCCTGTGGCCCCTCTTTCTGTCGTATGGCATGTGTTACTAATTGCTAGGGAGCTTCTAGGGGGCCAATATCTGCACTCTTGTTGAAGAGCAACTGCTGCAAGATTGGCCTGTGTTCCTTTCCACTCTTGACTTGGAGTAGCTACAGCAAAACTGGAAGCCAGAGATTGCAGCTTCCTCCAACCTCCCTTTCTCCTTCCATATGGAATAAACAATTTCTCTGCCCTGTGTAGTCAGCCAGAGGGCAGGATGGGGAAGTGATAATCCTCTTGGAATGAGCACTTGCATGAAAAATGATAAATGCTACATTGCATGGGGATTAACACTTGCTTATGAACTTGCTTTTAATGGAGTGATGCTTCACTTTCAGCAATGTGAAGGTTCACTGCATTTGTAGACCTGATTAAGAACCTTTGCTGCTCTTCAGCAAAAAGGGATCCATCTGTCGTTGGAAATGTAACAGTGTTAGAAACTGTTTCATTTTTTTTCTGTGTTATCCTTAGGAATGCAGAAAACTTTTGTGCAGCATACCTTCCTTGGATCAATGCTTATCCCCCATGTCATTGCTATCTTCCTTCTGCCATCAAGAGAATTTAATTTCTCATCACATTTGATGGATCTGGATGTGGTTCACAATATGAGTGTTTCATTCCTATGAAAGTCTGAAATCCAGAGCTAATTTAACTGAAGTGCATCTCATTTCTTCTCATGCCTTTAGCACTGAGCACTACTGAGTAAAGGTATCTCATAGATGGAGAATATTTCATTTCTATAGAATGTGACTGCTGCCTTGTGGGATGGCCCTTCCTTTTCAGTGAGTTGACTTAATGCAAATTTGTTCAGCAAGTTAATTGCCAAGCACTGATGCATCCCTGTGTATTACCATTTCCTGTAAAATATTACAATGCTGCTATGATGTGCTCCACTGTGATAATAATTACGGACCTCTTTTGCACAGACATTTTAAGAGAATTTAGCTAGAAGGATACCATGTTTGAAGGAGATGAATGATTTAATAACTTCTGTTCTAGTTTCAAAACTAATATATGTGCTTAAGTGCAAGTACTATTCTTATAAAAATGCATTGACATCTAACATGCTAAATGTGCTTTTGAAATGGGCCTTAAGTTGTACTGCTTTTTATTGTTTTCTCATGCCCTTTCCTACACTCTGACATAGTGTTGTGTGATGCTGAAACAGTTATTTTTAACCAATAATCTCACTAATAAAACTTGATATTAACAGGAGTGAGAAATTATAATTAAGACTTTGTCTAAATTAAGACCTTATTAATAGCGTAATAGTTTTGTTTTCCTTACTTTTAAGGTAAGTAGGATTTTTGCTGTACAAATTGATTGACTTGCATTGGGAGTTGGGAGGTGAAGCTGAGCGCTACATATTTTAAAAACTAGTTCTATGTTTTGGCAAAACTATTCTTGCTCATGATCTCTTCAAAAGCTCTGTCTTCCCTAACGGGAGCTTCCTTCTAGCAAGTTTTTATATATTTCAAGATTGTATTGCTCTGCTTCATTCTATTCTGCATGTATTTGAATGGGCCAACTCATTCATTTTTTCCATATGAGTTATGTTCTAAAACTCCTTTAATTTTTGTTTCTCGTGTGGCATGGTTTCCAGTTTGTTCACCTCTTAGAGATGTACAAGAGAGTGTCTTGGTCTGGACAGAATATTTTTGGTGAGTTGAATTTCCGTGAGAATTTCCGTGTGTTTCCAAGGTGCCTTAAAACAGCTTTCTTTTTTTCTTAACAGCATCACAGTGGTGATGCTTCTTTTCAGATTTTCAGATGCAAGGCAGTTGATCATGACATGCCTCTAGGCCTAAGCATGGGTAACTAGCTACCAACTGCAACTTCTGTAACTTACTAATTAAAAGAATCTTGGGGTTCCTTTGCTTGTGTTCCCTGATTTTTTTGTTCGCTATGGCTCATTTTGCTGAACAGTTTGACTTTGAGTTAGCAACAGCTCAAGCAGTTGTCTGAGCATGATCTTTAGTTATGTCAACTAAAGCAAGCTTAGGGCACTTTCATTTTGATTAAATTTTTCACATTGGTTTTACACTGTTAGCCAACTTTCTTTTCCTGGATATCTGTAAGTACATAAGCTCAGAGATTCCAAAGCAGTTGTCTAGCAAAAATATGCAAGACCCAACTTACATTTCACGTTGTAGAAAACTTCCAGGGTGAAAAGCAGACATTAAACTATCTGAGTAGAAAGGCTTATTTGTTAGACACAAGGTTAATCTTAAATTTGCTCTCCAGATGGTTTCCAGTCAGCTAATATTAGTTGTGATACTGCATTATACCAATCCATTGTCATACTGAGTGGCTGTAATATCAACAAAAAGTTGATGTGTTTCCAAGTAGAGAAGCATTAGCAGAGTCCATATAATGTATTCAAAAACACAGTAGAAAGACAAGGAATATAAAATGTTATAAATACCAATATCAGTCGACATGATAATGTCTCTGCTAAACAGACAGTTTTTGACCTTGTCAAATTTATCCTTGGGATATGTGGTTATGATAGTGGTTAGAGACTTTTGGCCATGAATAGTAATTATAACAAAGCCTTTTGTAGAGCACACCAGTAATTAATTTAGCTCATTGAGATAGAGCTAAATTTCAAAATCAAAACATTTTGATTTAGTGTGAGGTTTAAAATCAAACTCAGGGTCCATTGTTCTAGGACTTGCAAAACCCTCAAATAATAATTTTTTTTCTCTTTGTACACCTTCTTACTGCATGTTATTTTACTTGAGGTTTTTAAAAGTAGGATTCACTGCTTTGAAGTAATTCTAGGATTCTACTTGATTTTCTGTTATTACCCATATTCAAAAATCTAGATTACATTTACCAAGTTGTCAAAGTTGGATAATTTGGAATTAAAAATGGCTATCACTTTATTGTAAGAATTGCAAAAGAATCTGACATATGTTTAGGACATAAAATGTTTAGTTTGGTTTTTAATCCACAAAAGAGAAGGAGATACCTAGGAAGCTAGTTCGTTTAAGAAAATGTTATTAATGATACCCATTAGCACTTGTGTATTGTTGCTATCTTTTCAATGTTTTCTTTTCAAACTCTTCAGAGATTCTTAAGTAACTTTATTTCATGGCATGGTTTTGGTTAATAAGGAGGACAGAATAGCTGAATACTTTCTTTTCTCAAGTAGCAGGTGCCAAAAGCAAGTGAGAAGGTAGTTGTTTTTTATAGTGCTTTTCTATGCATTTTGTGGGAGCTTCTTTGAACATTCACCCTGTAAACCTTTGTGGGATTTAAGAGGAAAATACGGATGCTTTTTGACGGGGGGAGGAGTCAAGAGACTGGACCAAAACTTGAGAATGTACTTCTTTGTTTACTCGCAAAGTAGTAGCATTTCTGTTTCTAGTGCTTGTTGCAACCTCATTTAATGTCATTCTGCTGGTTTTGGTGCAACCAATTCCAGGTTGTAGCAAGTAACCTAGTAATTTTTTTTTTTTTTTTTTGTTGAATCTCTGTTTCCTGTCACATCTAATTAAGCATTAAAACTTTACTCCTGATGTTCCCGAGTCTCTGTAGCTCTGGTAGTTGTGTGTTTCTCCTTCATCTATAACAAGGAGTTAACTTGTTCTTCCTACTTTTCTGTTGTTTGGTTTATAGTTAAATAGTAAGCTTTCAAAAGAGATTATTTCTGTCTTTCAGGGTATGATTGAAGAGCATTGCGTAAAAGTACGTGAGCTAGCAGTGATTCTGGAAGCAGGGAACAGTTATATAAAAATAGCCTTGGACAGGGCTATCCCTTCTCAATGTAGGATCATCTTTAATAGCGCTACGCACCACAGGTATTTGTCTGATTTGTTCTGGGTCTTCACAGCTCCCCAGGCAATTTATTTTAGTGCTTCACTATTTGTTATCTCCATGGTACACAAGGAAGTCTGTTTAAATTACAGCAGAGGGGAATCAGATCAGACACTAAGAAAAGCTCTGACGGAGAAAACAGACCCCTTCCTTTTTTCAGTAGTCTTGTATGTCCTTATAGTTGTTATGTGCCACCTCATTCTCCTATAGGCTAAATGGTCCCTCTTTTCTGCATCTTGCCCAGATATCATGTTCCGTAGGCCATTTCCTGAAAACTTTTATTTCATTCTGTCCAGTACTTGCAGTTTTTGTCCTAGTGGGTCATCTTCAAATTTGATAAGCATCTTATCTAGTGTCTAGAACATAAACAAAAATATCGAAATAAGCCGTAATGTGGTTCATGAAATGAACTAGTCAACATCATTCTTTGATGTTAACAATTCAGTCATTAGACACTACTTTGAGTGATGTCCGACCAGTCAGTAACTCTGGTCCTCATATGGCCCTTATCCCCCTCCCCACTGTGTTCTGCTAATCGTGGCATCAGTGCGTCAGTGCGTTTGTTCTTTACAATTATGTATCAACTGCTACTCTTCCTCTACTACTGTGCTACTTTGGGGAAGTATTTGTTTTTCTTTAAATGTTGATGTGTAATTTGCTTGATTATTTGTTATGGTATTTTCCAGGAATTAAAGCTGGTGATTCATAGGGGTGTTTTTTTTTTTTTTTTTTTTGTTTTTTTTTTTTTTTTTTTTTTTTTTTTTGCTTTTAAGGCAGTCATTGCCCATTTCTGGACTCTGGCATCTCACTTGTTCACAAGTTCACGGAGGCAAAGGCTCGTGTGCAGTTCCCTCAGACTGCCATGTAAGGGTGCTGAAGGATGCTCAGCATGTCAGGATAATTTGAAAACATAGAGTTAAAGAGTAGGAGTGCTCTTTAACACATTTTTTGTCATAGTCTGGGCTAAGTCATGGCTGCATATTGCCATAGTGATGGGCTACTATGTTTTGGCTAATGAGTTCATGGAATATATGTTTGAGTAGTGCATGGTTGAGTCAGCAGGTGTTATTTTAATGGGAACTCTAAGCAGTGATAACAGTGGTAAGTCAGGACTTAGTATGCAGGCCCTGTTAGTAAAGATGGTCTCTGCTTGTGATCCTTCCTAGGAGTCAAGAGGGTCATGAGTTAATTGCAGATGTCATTGATAAATGAGCGGAGGGCCTTCCCAAGGCTTAAATCATCACTCAGATCTAATTTAGTCCTTTAAAGCTAGAATTTATGGCTTGAACCTGCAGGACCTAACAATAAACTTCTGTGTTAGTCTTCATGAATTTCACTCCTATGGAAAAAGAAGTTAAAACATTACTCTCTTGAGGGATGTGCAGATGCCAACTCTTAGGCTAAATATTGATAATAAAAGTAGAGAACTTATGTAGATATGAAATAAGATGTTTTCTTTGAGGATGTTTTTTGGAAGTAATATTAATGTATTTCAGAATTGACAGATAGACAGATTATCTCCTTGCCTAGCAACAAGTTAGGATATTAGCATCTGAAAATTATTAGACTGGTATAAATTGCCGTGGTGGAAAAATACGGCAGAGAGCTGCCTCCTTCATATGATCAAGCAAGTTGATTTGGCAGTATTGCTGGGCTTTTTTTTCCTGCCTACCATTTTAATAAAGGCTACTTAATTAATTGTTTTTTTCATCTTTAATTTCGTCTCCTTGGAAAAAATCAGGACTATTGATTTGATGATGTAAATGGTGTTTTTTAAGTAATGCATGTCAGACATACCAGATTGATCAGTAATAAATCAACTTATCAGGACTTGGAAGGAGAGTGATTTCTTCCTGAAGATCCAAAAGCCCTGAAAAAGAAAAATGCTGATAGTTTTTGTTTTAAAAAAACTCTCATGCCTTTAAAACAACCTTATGATTTTGGGCGATGTGACTCATTTTGAGTGTGTGGCTTGGCATAATATAATCGTTCACTGTACCATCTGCTGTAATTCCGACAAGGGATGTTTCTCTTGACATCTCAACCCCAGAAACATTTCTGATAATACAGCTTCCAGAGCTCTGTGCTCACATCTTCTATAGAGCCTTTTTGGATCTCTGAAAGGTCGTTAGAGACAAATGTCATCTGCTATATTTAAAATGTTATTTAAATCTATTATAGTTGTCCTTCTGATGCCACACTCTAAGAATGTCTTAAAACGTATATGTAAAGTAGTTGTAATGAGAATTAAAAATGCCGCAGACTGAGTGTCTCCAGAACCCTTATGAAAGTGGCTGCAGTGGAACTGGCAGCAGTTGAGGATTGAGTAATGGTATGATGGCAGCTTCAGCTCAGGCAGGGCATATGCTGTGTTTGCCACATGTGAATTAATACACTGCTGCTTTTACTGTTGAGGGATTAGCACAGTTTGTTTTTAATATTTAAAGTGGAAGAGACCAAGAAAAAAAGACGAACCCATATTGCAGACAGCTGCTTTCGAGCTGATGATTTAGACATCTGCCATAGCTGGGAAGCATCAGATCTGAAATTATAGCACTGCCAATGGATGTGAGAGGGCTTCTTGAGTGCCAGGTAATAGCTGTGCCTATGAAATCAGGAGTGGGGAAAAGCATCAGTGACAGTCGTGTCAGCAGCCCTTTGGACCTAATTTGGCTTCCTACTTAAGAGTAATGTGTATTGTAATATTTTCACTAGTCCTGTGTGCTTCCATTATGAATGTTAAGCATGAGTATAAAATAGGATTAGAAAATGTAATAACGATAAAGGGGTTCTGCAAATGATAATTTAGATCAAGTAAAAATTAAGAATTTGTTTTTCATTTTTCTAGTTTTGTGTGGGTTTTTTTAATACATGCACCTCAATTAAGAATAAATTCAAGAAAACAAATGTTTGCTTTTTCCTTTAGGTCTGTAACATCCAGGTCAATATTTGAAAGTCATGTATAGAACATGTCTTGCTGTAAATGCAAGTTAAATGTTTAATGATAATGGATGAATATGAAACTTCTCATCGTTTTTGATTTGCAATTGCTCATCCAACTGCATACCTGTTCGCTAATTGTGATTTTTGCAGCTTATCATCAAGCTGCATTAAGCTGCATCACATTTATATCACATATATCTAGGAAAGGAAACATGTTGTTTTGAAGCCGCTATTGCCCTTGCTCAATTGACCAGTAAAATGGGTAAATTTGAAATGATAAAATGGAAACAAATCCTCCTCTCAGACCTCTTGGATGTGAAGCACGTGGAGAAGCAAACATGCAAATTTGCCTGGGCAGGATGGAGTTCACTTCCATTGAGGCTCTAGCAACCATGAAAGGAAATTGGAATATTGTATGGCTCTAATCTCTTGTTTGACATCCAGTGCCTGCTCCCGTGTAATTTACTTGCCTCTTTTGGTCACCTGACTGAAGACATTAAGTGGGCCACAGAGTAAGCCAGGAAATTCAGCTTTCTGCTTTCCAAGCCCAAAGCTCTGCTGTTTTCCCTCTCCCCTTCCTCCCTCCCTTGCTCTTTGCAGCTGCTCAGCTCATGCACAGTAATTGCTCAGGCCAGGTAGGGCAGAGCTGGCAAGATACATATGGAGCACATGCGAATCTGCACTGAATTTCTGGAATGCAGCAACAGGGTGAAGTTAATGTAAAGCAAGATTTCTTTTATGTTTAAATTTTCTCGAGCTAATAAAAAAAAGAGACAACAAATTCACTTTATAGCCTTTCCTTTTCTCCACTACTACTAACTGAGTGAGTTTGGGATTTTGCCAAAATATTACACATTGCTCAAGAAGATTACAAAGCAATCCCAGACATGCACTAGAGAGCCATTAAATTTAACATTTCTAAAAGATATTTTCAACAGCTAAATACTTGTTAGAGCATTTTTTTTCCCTGACTTTTAGAAATTACCACAGCTCAGTCACAGATAAGAACTTCCAGCTTTTTTAATTGATATATAAATTGAGTTTAAACCAAATCCACTACATTTCCTGTGGTAAAGGAAACCAAAACTCTTCAGTTTGATTTGTCCCTAATTTGAAAATCATGTTCTCAGGAAATTCTGCATAATTATTTTACGTAAAAAGGAAAAGTAATTATTTGCTTGGGGCTCTGTGTGTGTGTATGTGGGTGTGTGCAAAAATAGTGCAGGTAATGGAGCTCAATGTGTTAACGAAGATATTTTAGAGGAAAGGAGAAAGTGTTTCAAAAATAGTTGAGTTTCTTTCTGGTCGTAGAGGGGCTACTTTGAGGGATTTTAAAAAGCTTGTTATTTTCCTTTAGATCTTTGTTCTTTCTCTTCCAAACTGAGTAATGGAACCAACGTCTTTTTGAAATGATGACAAGTTCCCAGTGAGGATATCTTTATAGAGTCCGATCCGGTGCTCGTCTTGCCTGTTAAGTCACTCTTTGGCATTTGGAAATGAGTGAACTGTACAAAGCTATTGTAAAAATGCTGCAGGTTTTCAACCCTCATATCCTTTTCTTCTCTCACCCCCCTTAAGGCCTTGAATTTATTTTTTGCCATTTGTAATAATTCAGTTAAAGGTCGAACTTCACCTCCTCCTCCTTATGCATTTTTCCTTTACTGTTTGAACAAGATATATTGGACCTTATTTTCTCTAGAGTTAGCATGAACTCTACACTTCTTTATGTTGTTGGTTTTCTTTTTAGTTGGAAAATAGCATTAAAAATTTTAAGTATAAATTGTACAGTAAGTGGGCTGGGATTTTTGTGTGTGGGTGGAAACAATCTGTAGAGTTATTGTGAGCGTTGAACCCTATTTAGTTATAAAACTTCTGAAATAAAAAAGCAGAAATTTTTGAGGAACCATTTGTGGCTATTTTTTTGAAACCAGGATGTGATTCAGACTATTAGTTAACAAGAGAACTCAACAATTGCCCAGAATACATAGAAGAATTAGATTTGGGAGCAGGTGCACACTTTCTTTCGGTTTATTTGTGGCATTTTCTTAAAAGTTTAAAGTTCAGTAGATCAGTCTAACACGCTGTGTCATGAGCGGTCATTGCTTCAGGGGAAAATTGGAAGTAATGATTCTCCTAAAGGGAATTTTAACACTGAAGTTGCTCAGAGAACATAGTTTAAAATGGAAAAATCAGGTTAGTTTCCCCCTTTTGTTTTCTCGGGGGAAAAACTGTAAGTTAACATAGTAACAATGAAATAAGTATTTCTTTGCAGAGTTTAATCTACTTGGAACAGATTTATTCCATAATCACTTCAAAAGATATATACTAAAACACTAATCACAAATTGCAATTACTATGTGCTTGTATGTTGCAGTGAGAAATACCATGTAGGAAGACTTGCAGTGGAAGGATATTCCCGTGAGTATGGAATACGGTTTGAAATCTACGCATAGTGAAGTCATGCTTATGTTAGATTAATACCATATTTACCTAGGCTAGGTAATCTGGTACTGGCAAGCAGGTTAAGCTACTACTGAGCAGTTCCCTATCACCCCTTCTTTTCCTATTGTATTCATTTTATAACTGTAGATACCTGAAACTCCAAGTATACTTGGCCCTGTCTGATTATGGAGTGATACTTGAATCCTCATCGTGAATTCTTGGGACACTTGTTCATTTGAAGGAAGTATTGATCATCCATTTTCATATTTTTTTTTCTTTTAAACAATTTTTTAATGCTTTGTTTTGGAGTTACCTCTATCATTGTTAAATCCAATAGGTATTTTAAGCAATTTTTGTAGGAGCAGGGTGCACACTTTATTCACAAATATTAATTTTATTCAGAAGCCTTGCCTCTAATTCCCAAAGTGGAATAGCATTTTATCCTAGTAGAAATGTAAAATATATCCTGAAGGTAACAGTTAAGCCTAGTATGTAAATCTAGGCTATTCTCAGTTCATCTTTATATTAGGAAATGTTAAGACCCGGCAGGGAGAATAAGGCAAATCATATCCCTTGTTATGAGTCCAAATAATTTGTTAGAAAGAGACAAAAAGCATCCAGAATTCTTTTAATCAAAACTTTGAGTAGAGGGAAGAGAATTACAGGCTATGTTGCTCTGTGTATGTGAATCTAGCAGGATTTACCAGGTGTGAATCTAGCATGGATTTTGCTGTCTTTTTTTTCTTTCTTTTTTTTCCCCCAGAAAATAAGCACCCAGAATCCCTTAAACTCTATGATTTTATGCTTTTTTATTCTTTGTTGATATTTTTAGCAACATATTTGTCACTAACAGGATGGCTCTGCCAACAGAAGCTGTTGTTGGCAAGTTCTTGAATACTGGTTTTTAAGATGGGTTAATGAACTGCATTTTTTCTCATGTTTGGGCCACTGATTGTCCTTGTGCAAATTAAGTGCCAGCCAGCCTTTTTCTGCCTAAACCTTAGCTCATCTAAGAAGAGTGTAAACTGTAATGCTACAGATTATGTAGAGCTGTTTTTGATTGTATGTTTAAGAAGGTTTAAGAAACTTAAACAAAATGAAACCCTTGTAAATTAAGAGGTATTTCTCTTCTATATTCTTTCCCATTTCCTGTTAACTTCTCATCCTATATTTTAGGAATCACTGGAAAATAATGACTTTTAGGGGTATTCTCAGGATATGGTTTTCTCCAAAAAGTGGAAATGATAGTAACATGATAGTGACAAGTAATACCGTACTCCAGCTCTCAGATTTCCATACAAATCTTTCTGTAGACTTCTCAGACCGCTGCAGGAAACCCAGAGTCCAAATTTATGCATGTACCACAGAACTTCTAGAGCGGAAAACTTTGAAGTTGTGTTTTTTTCTGTATTCTATTCATCATTGCATTCTTTCAATTCAAGTTTATACCTCCAAAATTCATTACTGACTACATGAAGCAGCAGATCTCTTGTTTCTTTTCCAAATCCTATACTTTATACTTGACCAAAGATTTTCTATAAATAAATGAGAGACAAAATACAAACTCTCACACTTATTTTTGATTTAAAATATAATTTTCTTCATTACCTCTACTTTGATAAATGCTTTTTCTAGAACTATGTTGGGAAAACCAAACAAAATATAGCACTTGAAAGGAGGAAAAAAAGGCAAAAAATCATTTCTGCAGTGATAAAATGTTATGGTACCACATTTTCTCTGGCAAAAACTGCTTTTTACTTCCAGCAAAATTGGCAGAAACAACTGCAGGCAATTACAGGCTTTGATTTATCAAGGTACTTAAGCATATGTCTAACTTTAATTGAGTGAATAGTCATTTGACTTCAGGGGATTATTCACGTTCTTAAAATTAGACATATGCTTAAGTAATTGATGAATCAAGGCAAGAGTGATGATTTTAATGGAGCAATGGAAACAGAGCAAACAAGTGTAACCTGCACAGTCTGTTTTTTGATTGCTCTGTTCGTTTAATAATTTATAGCAGGTATATTTTCTATTCTTTAATGTGCAAGTTTAGTAACATTGTAGAGAATGTTTGCTCTATATTGAAAAAGCAAATAATCAATAAAAATAGTGGATCCAACCTGCAGAGACATGTTATACTGAACTGAGGACAGCTCTCATGTAGGTTAAATGCATTTAATAAATCATTGTTTTATTTTACAAGCAGCAGCCCAGAGGCAGGAATCCTCTACATTTCCTGCCAACTGTTGTTTGTTAAATTTGCTAATTTGATTTACAGGCATGTTACATACCACAAACATTTTTCAATCAAGAGACATACAGATTTTTCATCTATAGTCTAAGACAGTTTCTTAGCTGCTTGTGCTTGTAAGAGACTTTCTTTTAAGGATGCATTGTGTTAGATAATCCTGGCATGTTAGACCCTCCTTCAGACATTTTGTAGGTATTAACGATCAATGTCATGCAGATTTGTTTTGGAGATACAGTGTGAGGATATCCTGAAGTAAGTATTGACTGGAAAAAAAATAGGACTATACAGCAGCAGAGCAGCTAAGATTTACCACCTCAGGTTACTTATGACTTAAAATGAGAACATCATTTTAGGTAAGGATTTGCAGTGGAGACATTTGGGTAGCTTGAAAACCTAGCTTTCATCTTGGTATACAAGAAGGATGTGCTTAGTTCAAAGTGGATTGAATCAAAATAAGAGAAAGGATGAAGAATAAAACTAGGTTTTGTCATAGTTGCTGTCATAAATGATAGTCAGGGATGCTTAAATAAAGGTGCCTTTTTTCTCACAGACAGAAGTGCATCCTCCTGTGATTAGTAAAAAGAAAGATTTTCACAGCTTCAAACAGGTGGCCAATGTTTTGTTTTAAACTTGACTTTTTTTTTTTTGTTCTTCTTGTAGTGTTTTCTGACTTTTTTGCAATGTTTATATTAAGGTTGAAATTGCTTTTGATATCTAATTATCTAGTGTTACTGATGTGGATTGAAAGTAGTCAATTCAGTCATAGCTGATGACACTTTAGCACTTCAGGAACTGTATAGCAGACTCTTTGCTAGGAAACTTGTCATAGTGTTCTTGTGTCTGGACTCTCAATTCAAATACTTTTCCTCCTTCCTTTAGGCTTAAACCTTCTTCAGAAACTTGACCAATTGTGTGCTCTCTATTATGGGTTTCACATGTGAAATTGTATTGCTGTGGTTTGTCAGGTTTCTATGGCACCCTATGCAAAAATGTGGCTATTTCTAAAAAGAAGAAAACAGGTGAGCTTGAGGTGCTCTCGCTGCATTGAAGTACCTTGAGATTGCCACAGTAGCACCCAGGAAAGGCTGTGTTGAACAGGTCTAGAAAACAGCATTGAATAATATAGTGGGGTTTTTTTGTGTGTGAGTGTTAATGAAGAGAATGTGATTCCCAGATATACAGGAAGGAGCAAATGATTAGAAAAGGGATAATGTTTACATATGACTCCTGTAACTCCTGATTGTATGTGTGGGTGACATTTTTGAAACAGGATCTTTTCTTTTTCCCTTACTCCCTTAACTGATAACCTTTTCATTTTCAGAAAAACAGTTGCCACTTTTTGCCTGTTTTTTGATCTTAAAGCAAATAGTGGTAGTTAGGCATCATAAACAGCTGTACCAGCTTTTTAAGATATTGAGGGATGCTCTGGAAGATGGGCACAATCTTATTAAAGCAACAAACTGAGAAGCAAGGTTTGTAGGTTGTCTTCTGAAGGATACTCATAAATCCATTGTGCTGATTATTTGTAAAGAGGGTGACCAGAGTGTCATGTAGAGGAAAAATCTTCTGAGAAGAACCTTTGTCTTGTAATGAAGAACAAAACTGTTAGGAGCATTTTTCTCTTGAGCTGCTGTAAGGTAGAACTTGAAGGAATTTTTTTTTTTTTTCCTTATACTCATAATGCAGAGCTGAACTGCACATATAAACCTAACTGGAAATAGATACTGAAATAAAAGCAAAGTTCTAAGACATGTAAGCAATATATGGCTTCATGTCTGAGGGAAGAGTTAAGAGGAGTCAGAGTTCTCTTCTGGAAGCCACGAGCAAAGATAAATCACTGTCTCCAGTTAAGACACTCATAACTGGAGTAACATTGTTATTTTGGTATACATAGAGAACTCTGTATTGAGAGAAAAGGTGTACAAATCTGAATGATGAGCACCGATTTTAGTGTAATTAATCATAAGAACAAGCCTCAGTGTATAGACTAAGAAGTCCTTGAATACATGGATGGTCTCATGAATCATATATAGTTGTACTTTGTACAAAGCTACACAACTATTTAGCTCTCCATTATTTTTGCAAATTTGCACTTTGCTTCTGAAGTGTAAGATACGTCCGATCAGGGAAAAAATATGATTAAATTCTTTTGGGGCTGAAAGAAAAAAAAAGGAAAAAAGAAAAAAAAACCACAAAGAGTCAAGCCCTTCTTTTAATGTAAGGAATTAAATAGATCCCTTTGAAAACAGATGCCTCCTCAAGTTTTATTAACTAACAATGTAAAAGTAAAGGGAGAGGTTAAAATTAATTTGTATCATTGTATTCCCAATTATGAGAGAACCTGTGTTCCTCAGAGTTTTGCATTAAGTGCCAAATAATTTCTAGCTTGGGGTATAATTTCTGGGTTACACATTATGTAAGAGCTTTAGAAAAGTCTCCATCTAGGTGGAACTGGAGCTTTAAGCAGTTTTAATGAATTCACCCACAGGGCAAGATACACCACTGGTTTCAGACACTGAATTTGCAACTGATTTGATATATTTTTCCAATGATTCTTCAAACTTGTTGACTGGTCCATTCTGTTTGTGTGAGGAGCACAGGAAAGTGGTGTCGGGGTGGACCCATCTGTGGCTCACTGACATTGAGGCAGAAACCACTGAAGTGAATAGAAGAAAAGCAACGACAGCTGGAAAAGCACACAGCTATTGTAGGAATAGTGTCTCTATACACACTGAAGAATATTAGACACTTTTGTAGAAGAGCAGCAAGTATGTGTGTTCAGCAGTTTTTGTTGCTTTATCTGCGTAAACCTTTAGATCACATATTTCATTGACTTGCATTTTGTCTAACCCAGCTTGTACTGGGATTGCTTAAAGGGTGAACAAAAATAAAATATCCCATTAAATTTAGTTATATTTATTCCATTAAAAAAGTCAAATTGAGTAGGGGAATCCAGAGCTATTTTTGAGTTACAGGAACGTTTTTCCAAAAAGTGGAACTATAAAGCTTTTCTTTGACGATGTTATAACTTGAAAAGACTATAATTTAAGTCAAATTAAACTGAAAACATGCTTTTGGGCAAAAACTTCTGAATACTGGGATTCAGCCTGGAGTGTATTTTTATGGCTGAATTATAGACTTCTGAAAAAAGAGATTTGAAATACAGTTATTGAAGTCTTTTAAGGCAGTGATAATGGAGGGTTTTTTGTAAGACATTATCTGTGTATGTGATTAATAAGAATGGAGTTTTGAATGGAACGGGCATCTAGCATACGTTTACTGAAAATGCATATATTATAGTTCCTAAATTGTTGATTAAGGGGCTATAATATTTTGTTATTTTAAGCCCACTTTCAAGTACGCTTTTTTTCTTGTCTAATACGTGTTAAAGTACTTTTCTGCTGAATTGTTTATGGTTTTTTTCCTCATGAAAGTGGGCTGACTTGTTCCACAACCATATGAACCTTTCTCAAAGTCATTTTTATCTTTTCTGGAAGTCTGATGGATGTTGTCAGTCTTGGGGTTTGCACGTAACAGTTAGGACAGCATTTATGTTGTCCGACCGTTTCTGCAGCACTGCTGTAATCTCGGGTAGGATTAACATGTCATTTGAGTTATTCACACGTATGTTGGCTTGGTTTGCCAAAAGTTGAAGTGTAACACCAACAGAGAGCCTGTATACTTTGTCTTCTATCGAAATTTTGTGCATCTGTATGAGGACTTTTAAGATGTTGCCCGTACTGAATATGCTCTCAAATGCTGCAAAAGGTTTTTTGGATACATCTATTTTTACATTGCCACTGTGATCCTGAAAATTATTAATCAAGAAAATTATATTTACATTGTTAAAAATTATCAATGAAGAACACTTAAAAAAAAAAAAAACTTTTCTCGCCATGTAATTGGTGCAAGGAATGCACACTTGTTTTCAATACATAAAGACATCATAAAATGTGCCAGAGTCAAGACATGAGGTAAGATGTTCTGGTACTTGGCTTGTGTTTGAAAGTAACAGTCCTGAAACCTTCATGCAGAAAAGCATCCTTATTCTTAGGAACTTAAAGAAATGCTTAGTTTGAGTTATATAAATTCTTATGGAGGTCAATGAGACTTAAACATTAAGTATTGCCCAAAACAAATAGATACAAGATTCTGCTTAAGTACCTTTTAAGCTTGCAATCGTCTGTTGTTCTTAGCCAAAAAGTATTAAATTAAGCTCCCTACAAATACTGGCATTGGGATCATGCCAGACAATATATGTCAGAATTCTGTATGTTCAAAAAAGTGTTTTAAAGGGATTTTCCAAAGCAGAGTAGGTAGCCATTTTTCCAAACACAACATGAATATATATATTTGGTCTATTTTCTTTAACATTGCTTCTACATTTCACTCCTACCGGTCCGACCAGTGCATTGGTTCTACGATGTGCAACAAATTAATCACAAAATTGCAAAGCTTTAGAAAACATTTGTCCACATAGATTCATCTTGAAATGAACAGAATCGCAACAAAGATATTTTTCCAGATTTTTCAGATCCTACAGGATCTAAAACCTTTTTCATGTTTTTTTCTGATATTAAGGCAAGTTAGTTGTACCGTTGGTACCACTGTGGAATGTTTATGTGGTTGGAGCTAGAGTAGAGCAGTCAGTACACGTGCTGAAAGCTAGCATAGGTGTGTCTGTATTTCATCTGAAGTTTGTTTTATAACTGCAATATCTTTCCTTTCTCTGTTACAGCATAGTCTTCAGTGGCTGTAAGGAGGACAGAATAAACTTAGACATAAATGAATGGAGATTGGCATTTCTGTTATGGTAATCATAACATAAGTGTTTGATCCCAAGAAATATTTGTGGCAAGAGTCTTTTATTTTACTTCTGAATCTCTCTTCTTAGTAAATATGTATTCATCTCTTGTAGAAATCTGATCTGATCTTACAATAAATTGTTGAGACTCTAATTTCAAAGAGAACATAGTTTATGTTAGACTTGCAGAGGTAGTTAGACTTGCGAAGTAGTGTTTGATAGTTCACTAGGAGCATGATTCAGCTTCATTCATAACCTGATCAACATCTCTTTCCTTGCCTGTGTGTATGAAAAATATCTCTTTTAAATGCAGAATCTGCAGATTTATAGGATGGCATGCACCCGAAATGGCAATCCAAGTTGTGAGTGAAATAAGATCTCATGAATTTTGCTTAAATTTGACATTTTCTAGAGTTGTTTAAAAACTATTAGGGCAAATAGGGCAAAAGGTTATTTTGCACTATTGATTTTCCATGTGGATTAAATTAATTGTTGTATGTTGCCTTTGAAGTTAGACTGCTGGAATGCAAATGCATTTCTCTAGTTCACTGTGTGCTGTAGAAACATAAACAGTCTTTAATATCCTATATATATCTTTACTACCTAATACTTAATTCAGGGTCTGCAGTTGTAAATCTTGTACTCTGCTTTCCATGAAGTGGAGAGCAAGGTGTCTTCAGCACACTGGAAAGGTCTCATCGTGCTTTTCACAGTGCTACTGGAGTTGTGGCAAACAGAAGTTGCTCTATATAGCCAACCAGGGAAACAAGTGTTCCCTGCAGTGTCAATAACTGATGTCCAGCATGCCACACCAGGCATCTTGTCTGGATCTTACAGACCGGTTATACGGATAATAGAATTGGAATCGCCCTTCATTATGAGTACTGGAAGAGGCAAAGGGGTATTTGTCACGCCAATACTTCCAATTATGCTGGCAAGATACTCAGCCTACGGAACTTTTTTTAGGTCAACAAATAGAGCTAATTTTCTTTAGCCTCTTTCAGTGACAAATGTGTTTGAAAAATGGTATTTTCTTATGAAGTTGTTTTTGGGAGGTTCTCTGGAAGAATGGTTTGGCTTCACAACCTGGTCAATGTCTCTTTTCCTCACTAGGACATTTGCCTGAGTGTATGAAAAATATCCCACTTGACTTGGTTGCATAATGTGAGTCCAAATTTAGTACTGATTAGAACTTTCTATGGATAGTCCTTTTTGGCTCATTTTTCTTCTTGAAAGCCTAAAGCTAAACTTAGCTTGGGCCTAATGTATCAGTTTTGCAGTTGTTTGCAGGAACTCGCTCGCTCCAGTGGAAACATATAAATGCCATTATAATTAAAGGTGGATGGCATTTCTTTGAGCAATGGAGGCATTTTCCACTGACACTTGTGCATCCTTCTTCTTGTACTATGCCCTGATCTGCTGCCATCTGGTGTGGGAAGAATTGCCTGTTTTCTAAGTTAGATTTTTTTCTAGTATTTTATAGCTTCCATTGACTGGTATTAAGATCCACAAAGGACACGCTGTAGATCCAAAGACCATATTCATGCATGCGCATTTTCCTTCTGACTGTGATTTTATGGAATAACTCCAGAGGCAATGAATAGCCCAGAAACTTTTATGCATTATTGCTTGGTGTGGACTGTCACATTGAATTGAAAATTTCACATGGTGTTGAAGGGAAAGTAGCAAATAAATAGGACTTGTATTTTGGTTCTTTGTAGAGGGTCTTTTGCATCTGGAAGAGATGCTTCTTGTCACCCCTGAACAGCCCACAGGTACTCCTGTGGCCTCCTTCTACGCACACATAGCATGAAATAATTCACATATCTAGTATTCACCATTCCAATGCACATGTAGGTTTGAGAAGTACTTTGTTCTTTTATTGATCCTTTTGCTACATTAATTGAAGGGGTTGGTTTGAGTTAGCATTTTGACTTGGGTGTATATTTGTTATCCTTTAAAGACACAGAACTTTTGCAGTACGTTTTTCATTACTTAGCATAACCATTCAGTAAATTTGGCCTTGAAATAACCTTTCTTTGATGCTATTTGGCTACATTTTACTATATAAAAAATTCAATTAAAAGTCCAGTTGTACTATTTTTTTTTAATTTATTAGTTCTAGGGTCAATTGCAAGCAAATTGATATAATGAGAATACTCCATTCTTACTGCTTACTACTACTGTTTGTTTTGTAACCTCAGAAACATATATAAGATCACAGAATCATAGTATGGTTGGGGTTGGAAGGGACCTCTAGGGATCCCCCTGCTCCAGCAGGGGCATCTAGAGCACGTGGCACAGAGCCGCACCATGTATCATAGGGCATGATTTTAATTTTTTTTAACTGCTATTCACTGAGAAATACAGCTGCAGCTCTAAATTCCGATCAGAAACACACAAAACAGTGCTCTACAGTGACATGAAGGAGCAGATCATGGTGCTCATAAACCTTTCTCTCATTTTTTCCTATTTCCTTCTTTCACTTTTGTATAACCTGTCATCTTTGTTTATACTAAGAAATAAGTGGTATTTTTATCAGAGCAATAAAAAATGCATTATTACATTGCTGAAGTAAAATTCTTAGAGTGCCACATTATTTTTGGCACTTGAGTGACACGCAGTGTACAAGGGACACAAACTGCAAGGAATGTTGAGTTTTACGATGTACATACTGATGCTCTAAGTTACTTGAATTTTTGGGGGCATGGTGTAGTAAATGTCAAGAGCCTCCGAAACATTTGAAGCAGATGTTCTACTGCCAAACTGAAGCATTTGAACTCAAAATGAAACAGTTCCCTTAAACCTTGACATTAAGTCTTAACAGTTTCACTTCCCAATTGGATGTGGTATGAAGAAGATAAATAATAGAACTGTAGCAGGATAAAATATTTATTCTCCCATGAGGTGGAGAAGAAAAACATGTTTAGCATTTACTCTGCAATTTTATTTGTTCTGGCTCATTTCCCTCTCATACTCACATATATACAGTTCCAGGCACATGATAAAAGCAGTAACTAGGGCTTGGCTGAGGCCCGGTGTCCTCCTTCTCCCCTTCTCTTTTTTTCTGAGTTTTTCCCCCCCCGCTTCTCTTAAACTCATCTTCTTCCCCATGTTCCTTTTGAGAAACATTCATCAAAATGTTTCCACTTATCCAGAATCTGTCTATTTAATTGAAATGATCGATTCCATTGAAAATCAGATTCAGCCTTTTGAAACAGGAGCACCCTATTCAGACACCTCAATTAAAAGGGCTCAAAATTTCCCAGTCTCTGAGTACCTGCTACTATTACTGCATTCAGAAATACTAATGGCTATGCAAATGGAAGTATTTTGATTAGATATTCACCTTTGCTGTTAAAATGTCAGGCTCTATTTCCTCTTTTTCTTCACATGTGCATATGTTCTTATGTTTTCCATCAGACGTTTTAGCTATTCTATGGATTGGATCCAAATGTGTGTCCAGTGTACCTCATGCTCTATCTATCAGCGCCATGTGCTATGCTACCTAAATGATGGCTTTTGTAAATATTCAGACCTAAATTAGTAAGTTGTTTAAGCCTTGTCACTCACTGTAGTATATGTCGTGAAACCTGCGGTCCTAGTTTTGTGCTCCTCCCTACACTTTGTGTTCCTGCCGATCACTTTGCTGTGGAATCTGCACTGCTTTTGTCCCACTCCTTTGCCAGGATGAGATAGTGCTACCTGCAGCCAGTCTCTGCTTGGCCAGTACCAGGGGAGGGTCTGGAAGGGGGCAGCAATCAAGCCCTTCTGGAGCTGCCAACAGTCCTACTCCTCCTTGCTGCCCTGCAGCTGCTTGTCCTCTTCTGTGAGCTGGTCAGATGGAAGCATGAACAAGTTTGGAAGAGGAGAAGCGAATTCATTGATAGTGCTTTGCTCCTTTTTTTGGGTACTGGAGAAGATGGCATGGACAATAGGGAAAAGATTTTTGTAGTGATGAAACCATAGTATTTAAAGCAAATACTGGATTTTTGGCAGTAAGCGCATTCTTTATGGAGGAGTCTAGTTTTCAGTCTGCACTGATGGATGCATTATTTGAACTAAATATTTTCTTATAGTTAGACCCAGAAGATAATTCTTGGTAATCTTTGGGAAATTCTGATAAAAAGTAGAGGCATCCAGTTCTTGCACATTCATGGTTAACACTGCAATCTCTTTATAAAACTGTGTGCAAATTCAGTGTGTGCTTAAGATCTTAACTGCTTAACATACTCTTTGAAATTCCGCACGAATGTACAATTTTAATATGGTATAAAATGTCTGCTATTTGCTGCTGTATAAGGTAAGATTTTGTGCAATAATTATATATAATTTTTTTCTATAATAAGGCTTGTGTAGCAAGACAGAGAAGAAAGCCATGCCATGTACTTCACTACATCTTGAAACTAGAACGCCCAAGTTTCTTTCAGTGGTAGCCATGTAAAGAAATGCTTTTAAGTATGTGAACAGAACTTCACACAGCCTTTGTAACATCCTGTGCTATGATTCTGTGCTGCTGTTCGAATTAGGATTTCATCTGCACTATTCTCCTTTTTGATATCCAAGCAGCTTTTTCCCACCCTACTGAAACCTTGGTGTTAGCCTCGGAGCAAACTTTTTTCCAGACAGGGGTCTAAGCAGTTAACGTTTTCTTTAGGTCCTTCTCATTTAACTCCTTACAGAACGAAAACTTGTCACGACCTGTTTACAATCATCCTTCTGAAGACTTAGTTTGTCTGATATTTTACAATAGTGAACTGTCTAGTGGGATTTCGTTTGTGGGGTTGGGTGTAGAAGAAATCTGTTCAATGCACACCTTGGTAAGGGTGGAGGAGTGCTGTGAGATTATGTTCCACTGTTTGATGTCCATATTCTCAGTGTTTTCAAAAACTGAAAGATAATAAATTCTAGAACTTTGCTTCTGATTTTTCAAAGGGATTTGATTTGCTTCTTACAGATAAGCAACTTTATTCTTAGGACCATTATAGGTGAACAATATAAACTAAGTTGGGGTATATATGCACATGGCCATATAAAATAAGAAAAGCTTACATATAGTTTATTTTTGTATGTATGTGTATATATATGTGTTTGTGTGTACATGGATATAGATAGACACATAAATAAACTTAAAAGTTTATAGGATGTACATACCACCTACCTGGATGAGGTTTATTCAGAGACAGTTCTTGATCAGGAATGCTATATTTATGTATGCTAGTTTTATATATTATTATATTTATCCTGTGATATATATATATACACACACAAATATATAGATATATTCCTTTAACAGTACTAAATAAAGGTTTATATTCCTTTTGTTCATCAAGCTGCCTTCTTATCCTAAGTGCATATTCCAGTAAAAAGCTATTCAGAAGCATTAGTGGTTTCACCAGGAGGACAGTGCAGCTGTGTATGTGGATGCTCAGAGAGATTGTACAGCTTCCATCCCTAGAGATTTTCAAGACCTAGCCCCAAAGAAACCCATGTTTAAGCTGCTGTGAGCTCCTAGTGGACTCTGCTTTGGGCAGGAGGTTGGACTACAGACCTGAGGTCCCTTCCAGACTGCATTATCCTGTAATCCTATGGCTGGAGTGGCAGATACATAAAATGACCACTTCTCCTCAGCTCTCTTGTTGACTAGAAAAACAGGAGGAAAGGAAATCAGTGCAGAGCAAGTGCTGTGATTATTCATAGAATCACAGAATACTTAAGGTTGGAAGGGACCTCTAGATGTCATCTAGTCCAACTCCCTTGCATGCTCAGGTAACCTAGTGCACATGGCACAGGATTGTGTCCAAGCGGTTTTTGAAGATCTCCAGAGAAGGAGACTCCACCACCTCTCTGGGCAACCTGTTCCAGGGCTCTGTCACCCTCACTGTTAAGAAATTCTTTCTCAAGTTCCTGTGGAATTTTTGATGCTTCAGTTTGTGACTGTTTCCTCTAGTCCTATTGCTGGCCACTACTGAGAAGAGGCCGGCCCCATCCTCCTCACTCCCTCCCTTGAGTTACTTATACACACTGATCTGGTCCCCTCTCAGCATTCTTGTCTTCAGACTGAACAGGCCCAGCTCTCCCAGTCTTTCCTCAAGAGTAAATGGTCCAAGACACTGATCATCTTTGTAGCCCTGCGTTGGACTCTCTCTAGCAGCTCCACATCCCTCCTGCACTGGGGAGCCCAGAACTGCACACAGTACTCGAGGTGCAGCCTCACCAGGGCTTAGTAGAGGGGCAGAATCACCTCCCTCGACCTGCTGGAGACGCTCTGCTTAAGGCACCCCAAAATCCCATTGGCCTTCTTGGCCACGAGGGCACACTGCTGCCTCATGGTCAACTTGTCGTCCGCCGTGACGCCCAGGTCCCTCTCTGTGGAGCTGCTCTCCAGAAGGTCGGTCCCCAGCCTGTACGGGTGTCTGGGATTATTCCTGCCCAGGTGCAGGACCCTGCACTTGCTCTTGTTGAACTTCATGAGGTTTCTCATCATCCAGTTGTCCAGTCTGTCCAAGTCCCTCTGGATGGCAGTGCAGCCCTCAGGGCTATCAGCTGCTCCTCCCAGTTTGGTGTCATCAGCAGACTTGCTGAGGGAGCACTCCATTCCTTCATCCAGGTCATTAATGAATAAATTGAACAGGACCGGACCAAGGACTGACCCCTGGGGGACACCACTAACCACAGGCCTCCAGCTGGACTCTGCAACACTGATCACCACCCTCTGAGCTCTGCCATGCAGCCAGTTCCTAATCCACCTCACTGTCCACTCATCTAACCCACTCTTCTGGAGCTTGCCCAGGAGGATGCTGTGAGGGATGGTGTTAAAAGCTTTACTGAAATCCAGATAGATGACATCCACTGCTGTGCCCTCATCTATCCATCTAGTCACCCCATCATAGAAGGCTATCAGATTAGTCAAGCATGATCTCCCCTTGGTGAACCCATGGTGGCTACTCCTGAGCATCTTCTTCTCTTCCATGTGCCTGGACACAGCAGCCAGGATGAGCTGCTCCATCACCTTTCCAGGGATGGAGGTCAGGCTCACCAGCCTGTAGTTGCTCGGCTCCTCCTTTTTTGAAGACCAGGGTGACACTGGCTTTCCTCCCGTCCTCCGGCACCTCCCTTGTTCTCCAGGACCTTTCTAAGATGATGCAGAGCGGCTCAGCTACGACATCCGCCAGCTCATGCAGCACTCTGGGGTGCATCCCATCGGGGCCCATGGATTTGTTGAGTTTCCTCAGGTGCTCTCTGACCCAATCTTCCTCTACCCAGAGCAAGTCTTCCTCTCTCTCAGTTTCTTCCCTTGTCCCTAGGACCTGGGGTTCTAAAGGGCTGCCCATGGTAAACACTGAAGCAAAGAAGCCATTCAGCAACTCTGCTTTTTCTGTGTTTTTCGTAACCAGGGCACCCACCATGTTCACCAGTGGACTGATGTTTTTCTTGACCTTCCTTTTTTTGTTAATATATTTGAAAAAGTTTTTCTTGGTATTTTTAGCGTCCCTCGCTAGATTACATTCCAAACACGCCTTAGCTTTCCTGGTCGTGTCTCTGCAATCCCCGATGACATTCCTGTATTTCTACCAAGGGACCTGTCCTTTTTTCCACATTCTGTATACCACTTTTTTCTGCTTGAGCATTACCACAAGGTCCTTGCTCATCCATGCAGATCTCCTTCCCCCTCTGCCTGACTTCTCACACACCAGGATGCGCTGTTGCTGGGCATGGAGGAAGTGCCACTTGAAAACTAACCAGCTCTCCTGGGCCCCTCTTCCTTCTAGAGCCCTAATGGCCTGTTTGTTATTTTGAGGTCCAGTAGCCCACCTCTCCTCATCAGCTCCTCCACAACCTGTGCCAAAAAGTTGTCATTAACACACTGCATATTGTGACCATATCTGACCATATTGTTTTATTTGCAAGGCAATAGCAGCTACTAGATTGCAGTGGCGTTTAAAAAATTGATACTGAGTGGCAGAGGCAGCAAGAAGGTGAAAGTGCACCATGAAAGAAGCTATCAGGAGAGAAGAGCAGGCAGGAATATTGGGTAAATGGGAGGAAAGGAGGCAGGAAACCAAAGGAGGCTCCCTGCCGTTCCACAGTGTTTTGATTCTTATTGAATAAGCAAAGTTTGGAGAGATTTTCTTCAGTCACTAGTGATGTCTAATATAGCTGTGCCTGAAAACATATAGGAGCTCTGATCTGAGGAGAATTGCCTAAACCGCTTTTAGATTGTTTTTTAAAATAAAATTTCAGCCTTTACTGTTTCCATGACAATGCTTCAATAATACATTTCTGAATGGTGAACAAATGCGAAACAAGAATGTGACTCCAGCCTTTTGCACACACACACAAAAAAGGTGCAATAAAGATCAGGAATTGCTTGAGGTGTGAGCCAGATCCCCGCTCGAGCACAGTTGTGACTTTGTTGTGCATCTTGGCCCAGCGTCCCATGGTGTGAAAGCCATTAGCATGGTGGAGGCGGGTGGTGTTGCAGACCTGCTGGGCCTCTGCTTTGCAATGAGAAAGGGCTGCATGGAATAATGCTCCAGTTTGCTTGTTACAGAGCACTGGTTTTTGGAAGCTTTAGACTGCAGACAGGGGGTTATGGTGGAGGAAAGAGATAACAATTGGCAACAGCGCTGGCTGTGTAGCATGAGGGCTGTTGGGAGGCTATGTGCTTGCCCAGGCTTTGCTGTCCCGCTGGGCGGAAGGTGATCTTTGTGTAGACTTCCCTGTATACTTTTACTTGATGTTTCAGTGTTTCATTTGTAGCAATTCATCGCTTGGTGTGCATTTGCACAGCAGGTTAGTGGTTCTGTGTGATGAGAATATCAGTTTCAGAATTTCTTATGTTCCAGCACGAATAAGCCCTGTCTTACATTGGCCTTTGCTTCCAAACAAGAGATGATTTTCCACAAGCTAAAACTATTGAGATAACATTTCACCTTCATTTCTGACTCTTTGACTCTTTTTTCTTTCTCATTGCATTTGTCATATAACATGAAAGAAATTGAAATTTAGGTTTATTTCAAAACTAAAACATTCTGGAAAAATCAATCAGGATTTTGAAGTACTGAAACTTTTGATTTTGGTTTTCGCTTTGCAACTTATCTTGTTCTTTGCAGCTTGTCTTATAGCAAGTTTTGCTGTTGTCAGAGAAACATTTTCTGTAGGAAAACATTTGGTGCTGCAAGTTTCAGCCAGTTCTGCTCTTAAATATGTGTATCAGATGACAGCTGCTGTACACATATGCATATATGCAGAAACCAGGACTGTGGTATGATTAGCAGAAAAAGACTATCTGCAGAGCTCTTGATAATGAGGTTTAAGAAAAAAAAAAAAGCAAAGATAAACCACTTTTCAACTGATGGAACTTTTTTCTTTAGCTTGGTGTCTTTTACATTCACGGGTGATTTTGTTTTCAGTTTAAATACGATTTACAAATAGTTGTAACAGACTTTTCTTCCTATTATATTAGAAAGTTAAGATTTACAGAACTCTACCGCTACAGATCCAGTTTATGAATAGTTATGGTAAATGTTTGTGTAAAAGAACGCAGATAAAGTATGAAAGCATCAAGTTCATTTTTTAAAATATCTGACAATCTATAAAAATTGGCCATAGTGATTCACCTTGGCTCAATAGGACGCACCCTCGCAGGGTGAGAGGAAGTTCAGTTCCCTGGGAGCTTAAGTCCTAGTCTCGCTTGAACATAAACTGCCAACTTTCTGAATTGGAAGTGGTTTTACTGTTGAGGACTACTGTCTTCTAGGGACTGAGGTGAGAATACCACAGACTTTCCACTGGCGACCTCAGATTGGATATCACTTCCCAATTAGTTAGAGGCAACTATGAAAGCTCTGATCTCAGAAATGATTGTGTACTCAAAGCAATTACCTTTTTGATCTGTGTAGGTTTTTTTTCATATTATAGCATATTTTCAACACACTTTTTTTGTTTCCCCTTGTTTCCCCATTTTCTTACATTTTCTTTTTTCCCCCTTCCCTTTTAGACTGTTTCATACTGCAAAATACATTTTAAATCCATTTTTTTTTTTTGCTGTCATTTTCCATAATTTTATTAGGTTTTGTACAAAAGTGCAAGGCCTCTAACTGCTGATCTGGCGGAAAATGCAAACATGTGGATGAGCCAAACATCATTAAACTCCTTCTGTCTGAAATTAAAGAGTCCCAAGCAAGTTTGGTTCCCTAATAAATAAAATAGGACCTGTCAGTTTGAAAAAAAAAAGCCTGCATGTAGACGTCATCCGGAGTATGGAGCGTGGTGCAATTTATTAGAGATACTGTATTGTAAGATGTAATAAGACTTGAACAGAAACTCTGATTTTATCTGATAGCATTGCATGACTTAGATGTTTTAGGAACAGCTCAAGTTTTAATCAGTTAAAAGAAATGTTGGTCTGTGCCACCTGCGTAGTTGCAACATTCAGCAGAATAAATTTTAGGAGTGTAGAAATATTAGAAGTTTTGGTATGAAAATATTAAGTTTGCAAAGATTATTACAAAGAGTATAGAAATGATACTGTTAAAACAGGAAGGGAAAGGAGCCAAAGATAAACATTTATCAGGCTCTTTAGAGAGCAATATTTTGTGAGAGAACATTATATCACTGTACAGTAAAATCTTAAGGACTCTAAAGGGGTCATCCAGGTCCTTGGGACCATCTCCATATAATTCTGCATACTAAAAATATTAGTAAATCCCTTCCTCAAAATGATATGGTGGAAGACTAAAGCTGGCAGTCCTTGTAGTGTATAGTTCGAATGACTACTGCAGTGGATGAGAGTTTGCTCCTTTAAAGGAGTCTACATTTACTCTTTTCTCACTTCATGTTTGTATTCGCAGTCACCAGGTGAACATATAAATATAACTCATAAGCAAATAATTACATCTAAAGTTGAAATGTCAGTGCCACAGTCCTGATTGAATCTGTTTAAACAGGCAATCAGGTCTGACCTTTTAATCTCACAGCCAACTTTTTCTACTCTACCAGGAGAGAAGTGTGCAGCAGTTAAATCATTTGTGATGCTCTTCAGACTCATAGGGAGAGTGTGCATATAAGTTTCCAGTCCCGGCTGAGGTTTATTGATGTGCAAACATAGCTTCATGATACAAGAATGAATTTGTGAATGATGTAGACACGTTCTGTAATTTATCAGTTTACCTGTATTAAAGCGGATTCTTTATTAGATACGTCAGGTAAAGTTTTATTAAGATGGTGGGTACAGAATTGTCATTGTTTGGTCAAGTGGCCTAATTATATTCCAAAAAGCATTTGAGTCTTCACAGAAGTTTTGACATCTGTACAGAAATCACTGTCATGGCACTATTCATCATCAAATTTTGATGATAAGCTGCAAATCTAAAAATAAGTTGGGACGTGAAATGGCTTGGATTCTGTGGCAGTTCTGGATCTTGATTATGAGTTATATTATGTTCAGATTGTGTAAGCTACTGAGTATCTGAAGTGTGTTTTTCAGAGAAAGTAATGTGAAAGGAGTATATAGGACAGTTTCAGGCCCAAATTTATATGTCCAGGCTTTTGTTTATTTAATAATTGTAATATTTTATTCTATGCACATTTCTTTTTAATTCAATTCACTACTGAGTTTTCTCCAGGGATGCAAAGACTATTTTTCCCTTCATATGCAGCCACGAGAATATAGTACCACCACTCTGTTACAGGGAACCTTGGATGCAGCATGTGGGTGAAGCCAGAGGAAACATTCACAGGAAAGATCGGTGCACACAGATATGTTTTGCTAGTAAATTTTGATGGTTTGTGACCTTTCTGTATTTATTGCAAACTACAGCTGCATAGAAATGGTCTATTTTATTTTTGTGTTGAGCAATTCACACTTCCATATCTGACATATGTCCAAGAGGAAAAAAAAATATTTGGAACGTTTTTCCATCAAGGATGGTGCAGATGTGTAAATCGGATTGGCCCCAAAGCTAACTTGAACTTCCTTAGTGAATTAAAGGGATCAGAAATTCCAGCTCTGTAACACTCCCTACTGAAGTCAATCTTTCCTATTTTTAACTGCTTCTCAACGTGATAAACCTTTTGAATTCTGAAGGGTGGTTATTATATGGGAACAAAGTAAAATGAAATACTTCTTTGAATCACATGAAACATAAATTGTAGCTCTTAATTTACTAAGATTAAAATTGTCCCAATATGAAACACACACAAATGTGTTGTAAATTCCGGATAATTTGAATCATGAAATTAATCCAAGCTGAGAACAGTTGACTCAAATGTTTCTTGTAATTAATGCAAGCAAGACACTTAATTCATCATAAAAAAGAAAAAACACTGCACACCGCCTGATCCTCTTTCAGATGATGAAAACATGAAAACTTTTTCCTTTGGCTATTGTTCCATGCATCTTTTGTGTTGTTTTTTTCTAGCTGACAAACAGGACATTTGGGTTGACAGATTTTTAATAAGCTTTCCATCTCGCACAAAATTCATATCGCATGGATACATGGAAAAAAAGATGATCTTTGCAATTGCCTCACAAATTAAGCTTGGCTATACTTGAGAAAGTGTTGCTGGCATAGTAACGTTGGTTAGATGTGTGGTGAAAAATCACAGTTCAACTGACATAGGCATATTGGCAGAGGCTGTCCTGTAAATGGTTGCACTGGAAGGGGGGCTGCTCCTTTTCTAGCATTTAGTTTTTAAGGGAAATAAAGTAGGTTACCCTAGCCAAGTAAATTCTCTGGTGGTTTAAGCTTCTGTCCCATTAGGAAGAATGCCTATAGAGCTCTACCATAGATCTACTATGGGTAAGGTCTCCGGTTTGTCTCCTCTGTTGTTGAGGGAAGTGGAGTATTAGGATAGACTTAGTTTGCTTGAGATCCGAAAGAATAAGACAGTGATGTTATGGTAGTGCCAGAGGTCCTTTCACGCATGGAAAACAGACCTGGACCAGTACCTGTTCCGAAGGCACAGGGCTTTGCAGTCTAAACAGGAGCAAGACATTATTTTAAATGGGGGGGAAAAAAAAAGTTAACTTCAGGGATACATTTAGTCATTCTACAGTGCATTCTACAATAATTTATATAATCATAGAATCATAGAATCATAGAATGCTTAAGGTTGGAAGGGACCTCTAGATGTCATCTAGTCCAACCCCCCTGCACACGCAGGGTCTCCTAGAGCATGTGGCACAGGGTGATGTCCAGGCGGGTTTTGAAGATCTCCAGAGAAGGAGACTCCACCACCTCTCTGGGCAGCCTGTGCCAGGGCTCTGTCACCCTTCACTGTTAAGAAGTTCTTCCTCAAGTTCCTGTGGAATTTTTGATGCCTCAATTTGTGGCCATTTCCTCTAGTTCTATCACTGGCCACCACTGAGAAGAGGCCGGCCCCATCTTCCTCACTCCCTGTCTTGAGATATTTATATACATTAATCAGGTCCCTTCTCAGCCTTCTCGTCTTCAGACTGAACAGGCCCAGCTCTCTCAGCCTTTGCTCATAAGGCAGATGTTCCAGGCCCCTAATCATCTTCGTGGCCCTGCGCTGGACTCTCTCTAGCAGCTTCACATCCCTCCTGCACTGGGGAGCCCAGAACTGCACGCAGTGCTCGAGGTGCGGCCTCACCAGGGATGAGCAGAGGGGCAGAATCACCTGCCTCGACCTGCTGGAGACGCTCTGCTTAATGCACCCCAGGATCCCATTGGCCTTCTTGGCCACGAGGGCACACTGCTGCCTCATGGTCAACTTGTCGTCCACCATGACGCCCAGGTCCCTCTCTGCAGGGCTGCTCTCCAGGAGGTCGGTCCCCAGCCTGTACGGGTGTCTGGGATTATTCCTGCGCAGGTGCAGGACCCTGCACTTGCTCTTGTTGAACTTCATGAGGTTTCTCATCATCCAGTTGTCCAGTCTGTCCAAGTCCCTCTGGATGGCAGCGCAGCCCTCAGGGCTATCAGCTGCTCCTCCCAGTTTGGTGTCATCAGCAGACTTGCTGAGGGAGCACTCCATCCCTTCATCCAGGTCATTAATGAATAAATTGAACAGGACCGGACCAAGGACTGACCCCTGGAGGACACCGCTAACCACAGGCCTCCAGCTGGACTCGGCACCACTGATTACCACCCTCTGAGCTCTGCCATCCAGCCAATTCCTAATCCACCTCCCTGTCCACTCATCTATGCCACTCTTCTGGAGCTTGCCCAGGAGGATGCTGTGAGGGACGGTGTTAAAAGCTTTACTGAAATCCAGATAGATGACATCCACTGCTGTGCCCTCATCTATCCATCTAGTCACCCCATCATAGAAGGCTATCAGGTTAGTCGAGCATGATCTCCCCTTGGTGCACCCATGCTGGCTACTCCTGAGCACCTTCTTCTCCTTCTACTCCAGGGAAGTTTCCTTTTAAGTAAAATGCATATTCTTGTACAAAATCTGAAAGAGTTGTTAGCAGGAATACACTCGAAAAGAATTTTGAAGCAAGTTTTCCTCTAGATTTTTCTTAACATTTTGACCGCCAAGTTTTTGTGGCTCATTTATCTTAATAAATAGTTTTGGGCTTTCCTGCCGGTTTGGATTACCACAGAAACCCTTGGTTGTGCTTGTTAAAAATAATGGCTCTTCAAAGTTTATCCTGAAGCAGATGACAGTAGCTACACTAGATTAGAATTCTTTTGCTTAGATGCTGATCAACCATTTAGTTAAACAACCTTTTATTTGTTTAATGTAGCTTAAGAGGGTGGATGAGATAAATCAAATAACAAAAATACTTATTTATTGAAAGAACATTTGAAAATTTTACATTCATGTAAATATTCATATAAATAAGGCAAAAGCAGAGTGGGCTAGAGTGTTCTGTCTTGAAGAAGTATTTGCCATCCAAGCTATGCCCATTGTTACCACTAAAGAGCTAGATTAAAAACAGAAGAATAACTGTCGTTGTTTCAGAAAGATTCCTATATACAGAGATTTCTTATAATCTTATAGCACTTGATATCTTGACAATCGAGTGGCCAAGGAGCATTACAGTGTGGAGAGTAGCCTTGAACCTCCATACTGGAAGAGACTAGTATTTACCGAGCTGTGTTGACTGTGGCACACCTGGGTGGGGGAAGACCTTTATCTAAAGCATGCTCTGTAGGCAGAAAGCATGCTTTAATTTTAGTTCTGGTTTTGGCTTCCTTCATAAGTATTCTTTTTTAAAAAAATCTGTTTCATGTTGTGCTCTAAAGTAATATATTTTTGAAAGCAAACCAAAATTAATCTATTCTTGTGTGTGTTGCAAAGAACGATACAGGCAAGGCATGTAGTTTTTAGATGAGTGTCAAATTAATTCTGATTAGGAAGTCTGTTTTTCTATGAAGAATGCAAATTCAATAGAATTTGTCTAGCCAGATTGTTTTACACCTTAACCTATTCTTCTAGTGATGCCTATGAACAGGCCCTAGCTATTTTAAGGAAATAGACCTGTTGTCTGCAGCAATACTGCGTTCTTTTGCCATTTCTTATATTGGAGGTTTGCTCTTTCTTTTTAAGCATTTAGAATTGAGAGTAACAAATGTATTTTATTTGAAGTCATTCTGTTGTTTTGGGTATGTGAAGTTTAGTCATTTACTTCTGCCATGTTGGCCTTTTAAAAAGCTAGAGGAACTCTGTGTCAGATTGTTCCAATATAAGGAATATGCAGGACTGTGACATCTGTGTTTACTCCACTGATAATCAGAGAACATAGAAGAAATAAAAAGAAATACACACAGGGAGAAAGAGAGAGAGAGAGAAAATAATTAGTCCTCTGAAAATGTAGTGGTACAGGGTGACACTGTACAGCAATGCTGTCTTGGACTGAGTGACCATGAGGTGTCATACCAGCAGCTAGATGGCCAATTCTCCTGGTCCCTGTGAGACCATGTGAGAGAAGATGGCTGCAGTTCCTATGCTTTGTAAAATCAAAAGCTTTGTAAAAGATCCAACTTGCAAAGGTTGCAAAAAGAAAGAAAAGAAAAGAAAAGAAAAGAAAAGAAAAGAAAAGAAAAGAAAAGAAAAGAAAAGAAAAGAAAAGAAAAGAAAAAAGAAAAGAAAAGAAAANAAAGAAAAGAAAAGAAAAGAAAAGAAAAGAAAAGAAAAGAAAAGAAAAGAAAAGAAAAGAAAAGAAAAGAAAAGAAAAGAAAAGAAAAGAAAAGAGGAGAGGAGAGGAGACCAAGTGGTTATTTTATGCCCTTGTATAGCTTATCCTGTTAGGAGTTTGCAGAGGTGCTGGATATGTCTCTCATCCACACAGCTGCCTTGCAGATAGTTGATTAGTCTCTGCAGATGTTATGTTAGGCTGCCTGGCACATTTGGGTCAGCTACAAAGGTCCCACAAGTCCCAGAGCAGGCCCTGAGACTCTACCATGTGGAGTCTCATTTTGTCATCAGTGTGTGGTAGCAGAGTTTGATTTTGAGAGGAGTGCTGAAGATGCACCCAGACTCACTGACTGTTTCCAATCTAAATGCCAGTCTTCTCATGCTCTGGTGGATGCAGACCACAAAGAATCCTTCCAGCTTCTTCTGCAAGAGGACAACAGGGCAGTCTGTGCAACTTGCCTCTGTTTCAGGAGTGCTAATGCTATGGAAGCCTGTAATACCAGACACGTTTTATATTTCCTGGGTAACAAGACTCCAGTTGTATTTAATTTGTCTGTGCATACAACAGGAAGGAGTGCAAGAAGTGGGTGTTCCTGTCTTGTCTCCTGTTTAAAAGTGTTACAGGAGTGGAAACAACATCTCCAGATGTTTACCTGTCTGCAAAACACAGAAATGGCAGTACAAACAAAGAGACTGTTTGTGCTTCTTAGCTATACTGCAGAA
The DNA here is from genome assembly GCA_003342815.1 of Eudromia elegans. Classification (NCBI taxonomy): domain Eukaryota; kingdom Metazoa; phylum Chordata; class Aves; order Tinamiformes; family Tinamidae; genus Eudromia; species Eudromia elegans. Next base: position 418,617 of record PTEX01000035.1, on the reverse strand, counting down.
AGTATGTTCTCAAATTTAATTTTGAGGAATAAACTGCTACTCTATGAAGGTGTCAGAATAGCTAGTTCTACAGTGAGTGCAGTTTGAACCAAGGTATTAACTCTAAACTAAAGTAGAAAGAGAATATGATTTGAAAAGCACCAGCATCTTAGTTTTGAATTTGAGATGAAATGGCATTGCCAAAAATACAGTAACTTGAATCCCCATCTACTCCACATACTTAGCATGGTATGATCAGTTAGATCTAGTATGTTCCATGTATGTAAGAGGAAAGGAAATATATGTGGAGATACTTGCTAAATCTGTCATGTATTGAATAGTTTGTTGGAATTTATCTCTCAAAGGTTGGCTCCTTGGTCTTGCTGAGATGAAACTAAATATGCTTGAAGGAGGGAGTGGTTTTGGTCATCCTGCCCCACTAGCAATAAATAAACAAGGAATGCATTTAATAAAACTTAAGAATTTTGTTCAAGTTTCTCTGGAAAATTGTGGAGTTCTAAAACCTCCGGTGTTAAAGAATTTCTCACTAATAATATGAGGTTGTCAGTTTATTTTGTCTTAATTTCATTATCTTCATAATTTTCTTGTGTAGGCACTAATGTTGTATGCAGCTACTATTGTGAAAAAATATGAGATACAGGAAATACTTGGCATGTGTAAATTGCTTTTATTTCATAAAGTAGTATCTTTTTATTGATGACTTTAGTGAATTCAAAGCAGTTTTCAGTGTCTAAGGAGAATCCAGTGCAGACTTGCAGTTGTGTACTCTGTATAAAGTAAGAACTAAAGAATTGCTGATGAAGGTTCTTTGCTGATAAATATTTTTTTCCTCTTTACATTTGAAAATAATTTAGAATAAGTTACAGGAATCATAATATTGATATCCAATAATATCCGGCCTGTAATCAAAAAAAGTTTTATACCCTGTCATCTGATGTAGTATGTGGACAAGGGTGAGTGACATAAAAAAAAAAATCCACTTCTGTTATGAATCCATTATCGTTCTTTGGGAAAAAACTGATTTGTTGAACCTTGAATGATATGATAGCATATGTGGTAAACAGCTAGATCTGGATAATGCGTTTCTTTTTGCCATCACTCAAGGCTGTATCACTGTATGTAAACATTTAAAACAAAAGCCCAAGAAAGTTCACCAAAGATGAGATTAGAATAGAACTATTGTTCTCTGGCATAAGATCATAAAAGGAAGGAAATTCATGGTTAAGGATCCAAACCTCAAATATCTGGGCCCAGTTATGTGCCAGCCTTCAATTTACATAACCATACCCTCTTATGAGTAGATGTTGGTGGTTTGATCCTGACAGATGAGTTGTGCTGCTTTTAGCAGCTGAAAGCAAAACTTACCTTTACTTGGTGAATAGACATTTTGGAACAGTTCTAATTGTTTTCTTTATGTTTTCTTGCCAATTGAAATGAAGCAAGTTCCTAATAACTAGTAATTTTTTCCCAAAGTTATCCTTAAAACTTTGCAATGCAAAGTTCCATTAAAATGGAAACAGGAAATTGTGAAGTGAAGTCAGTATCATGCCTGCATTTCAGGAATGTTTCAAAATTCTAGATATTTTATAATGACCATAATTATTAATTTATTATACCACTTATTGAAAAAAAAGGTGAAGGAAGTAGTAAATAGTTTAGAATAATGAAGGTATTATAGAAATTTTTTTTAAATACCTGTCATTAACTGAATTTCTGTCTTAGAGCTCAGTTCTCCCAGTTCTTAGACATTGTAATGAGGGCAGCAGAGAGTGCTTTATCTATCCTAGATTGTCGATGTAAAATGCAGAAGAGAACTGGCAATAGCAGCAAATATTATCTTGACATTTCAGCCTAAGGTCATTGCTTCAAGGATTCCGCAGAGAAGGATCAACAGTTCTTTATCAGTCGCTGGGGATATTGTCAGGGAAAGGTCTTTACCACTTTAAAAAGCAGGGATGACCTGCCAGATTGTCAAACAATAAAATCTAGTAACTGATAAGGTGAAGCCGAATTGAGAGAAAGATGATTGCCATTTCTCCAGTAGTACTTTTTGTTTCTTTAAGTGAAAGGAAGAAACCCCAAAAGAATGGCCAAGTCAGTTGCCTCCTTTCTGTCCTTAGTTGAGATGTGGTGGATGCAGTGGAAAGAGCTGGAGGTAAAGCAACAGAGGACTAAAACGATGGAGCTTTCTTTGCAAAAGAGCTCTAGTCAGTTTTGAATTGTAGTTTAATTTTTTTCTCAGAGTAGAAATTACTGAAGGTATGGGAAATTCACATTCCAGATAAACTAGTCTCTTGGCTGTTGCAGTGAAATGAAAAGGTCCCTGACCCACAGTCTGAAAAATTATAGCCCACAGGACAAGAGAGAGCTAAAGTGATCAGTGATAAATCTTTTTGCTCTTCAGTGTAACTGAACATATCACTAAAAAAGATTTACACATGAAAAAGAAAAGTCTGGAGAAAGAGAGAGAACAAGGAAACTGCTTTGTGAATATGAATGATAGTGCTGTGTAGAATAGCTGTGTCGAATGATAGCACCACGGTAGACTCACAGTGCAGTTTAACCATCAAGATATTGCTTCAGAGAATTGCTGAATGTAGAAATTACACGGTTAGGGATTTGGGAGCCCTCTCTGCACTATCATTTTCCACAAATTGTTTAGAGAAGCATTGGTTGGGATTTTGTCTTGGTAAAGGGAAACCACCCTCTTTCCCACGACAGCACCCATCCTCAAATACTCCCTGACATACACATGTGAACTTTTAAATTCCTCTGTCTGTCCTTGAGACTGTAAGCACCAGGACCTAGGGATTTGCCACTGATTTCCTGCAGCACTTTCTCCCATTCATAGTAGAGTATTCTGTTCTCTCTTGCCGTGACAAACATGCTTACCATAGTATCTTTTTTTCCAGCTCCTCTATTTGTTTCTGGTTTTGGCAAAAGTGCCTGTAAGATACTGTAAGCTGCTTTCAGATACTGCCTATAAGATACTGTAAGCTTTTCCTAGCAAAGGCCAAGAACTCATCTCGTAAATCCGTAGGTGAGTCGTAGTAAAGCACTCCTCTGCCCCTGCGTTGAATAGAAAGTTCGACAGGCACGTCTGTACTATACAGCACAGTACGAAAATTTTTTCAGTGCATTGTGGGAGAGCTTTTAATCCTCAGACCACTATGCAAAAATGTTTTAAACTCAACTGACTAAAGTACTTCCATGGCTTTCGTTCCAGCCAGTAGCAAGGCATGGATCCAACTCTAGATGATGATCTTTTCCAGCTGTTGGCATGAATGCAGCTCTCATTTTAGGAAGAGCAGAAAATGCAGGGCATGAAATGCAGTGGGAAGGCGTTTCAAGAGCAGTTTTTTGCCTTTAAGAACTCAGCAGCATACTTGACTTTGCCAGTTCTCTTGTGTAGATGTGGAGGTATGGGGACAGCTGATGCTAGTTGAATAGCTGCAAAATTCCCAAGCATCATCTTGCACATCTGGTATGGCTACTTTCATGAGGAAGACACCCTCTTTGACCTTTCTGAAGAGCTTACTGGGTCTGTTGTAGCCAGGACATACCATGAAGGAGGTACTTCCCAATGCATAAGCTTGCTGCTGTCTATTGCTGCAGCCCCATGGCTGTTTGTTTTTGGCAAATCCTCTGCTGGTGCTGAGGGGGCGGAAGTAACTATTTCAGGGACTGCTTCAAAGCCAAAGAGTTGAAAAATGTTGATTTCCTAGAAATAACATCTGGTTGTATGAGAGAAAGTGTGAAAGTTCTGTTGAAGCCACAAATTTGCCCAGCTTCTGACCAGAAAGACTGTTAGGCAAATGTGGTCTCTGAGAAAAAGGTCTGTGAAAAGGGACACGTGGAAGAATGTGTGACATGCAGATAATTTGGAGATTAACCTTTCCTAAAAAAGAAAAAAAAAAATCTTTCCCAAGTGTGGAGTTGCTGGATCCACTGTTGTTTAATGGACATAGGCCATTCTCAGTCATCCAACCTCAACAATAAGTAAGATATGAGAAAACCTGGCAGCAGAAAATGCCCTTGCATACTTCGCAGTATGTAATTACATGTGAGTGGCAGGATTTGCCAACTGAGGCCAAATGGCACAGCCAGACAAGTTTTCAGATGGTAACGGCCCTGTGTTTCTGCTTGTTTGGAAGTGCATGCAAACTCTGGAATATCGGAGGGAAAGGGCAGGGATTTCATTAGGAATAGATTGACAGCTACGATATAGCTACAGGCTGTTTATGGCTGTGTTCAAATAACAACACAAGCAAGGTCAGAGCTTGTGTTTTACTTCAACTGGGTCAGGAAAGCAAACCGATCACCTAAACACTCATCAAAACTTTTTATCCCAGTTTATACATGATTCGGGCGAGGTTTGACTCTGGAATGATGATATACCTTACTTACATTTAAATCCTTCAGAACAAGGACCGTCTTTGTTCTCCCACGCCTGGTTTTACACCTTATTCTGGATTATATGAGCATTGGTTCCCTAGCTCATTCCCCTAGAAGCCCCATCCCTAATGGGACACAGGATGTAAAGACATTGGAAAGGGTGCGGAGATCATTTCTCTGTGGAGACTCAGGTACTGTATCTTTGGAGTGGGAAATTCAAGAAAGCTGTAAGGATGTTAAAAGGTTTTCATAGTCAGAATTGCAGTTAAATGATTTTTTTTTTCCTTATTGCTTACCCAGAACAGTGCTGATTTTGTCCCTGCAGATGATTCTCAGGCTCATTCTGATGCACTTTACTCAGTGACTGTCTGATTTTTCTTTAAATCAAACCTATTAGCATTCTGTGGGATTGATCATTTGCCTACATTTTAGTAGCTAAAATAATGAGCCTTCAGGTCATGCTTCTAATTTCGCAGCTTTTCCTATCAGTTTTAGCAGAAGGAAATCTCTTGGTGCTTTAGAAAACAGTAGTGATTTTCAGCACAATAAACTGTCCTGTGGTTCCTCAGAATGCAAAGCAACAATCAATTAATTAAATTGCCTCGTGAGAGAGTTTCATCTAAAACACACCTTTTCTCTATTTTTTCCACCAACTAAATTCTTTCCTTTGTGATCTGAAATATTACGGTCTGACTGTTAAATCATCTGTCACTTTTAGAGCGAATTCAACCTTTCTGAATCAGGTATTTGCTCATTTCTTTGGACATAACGAGGTTTAGGAACTTCTGCATCTGTCATTATTCAAGTTGATACTGCTCCATATCCATTAAATATTTCTCTGCCAAAGCCCCTTCCCAGACATCTGGATTTGGACACTCACATGGAATGTGCAGCCTGTTGAACAGTCAGGGAATGAATGGCAGCTGTGGCTGTTGAGGTTTGCAGCTTTCTCGGCCTTTCCTTCCTTCCTTCAGTGGCTCATGTAAAGAGATGTCTTGGTTGGAGGAATTGTCCAGGAAAGTGTTCAGGCCTTTTTACTTTTCCTGTTCGCTGCTTGTGTTGTTGTCTGGATGGGAGCAAATGTGATCCTAGGTTGCAAGAAAGTAAAAGCTTTATCCTTCCTTTTTCTCCCCATGTGCCTGTCCTTTCCCCACCTTGTTTATGAGCCTTGTTTGAAAACGCATGTGTGCCGTAATTTCTTGTGAACCTTCAAGGCTCTGCTGTCCTAATTGATGACAGAAGGCCAGAAAGGAAGGAGAGTTCATGGCCTTACCTCCTGAAACTGGCAGTCTTTGTGCAAACTGTTTTTTGTAGGTGGCACTTTAAATATAATCATAATCAGTGGAAATCTTGGCTTGATTTTTTCTCCTTGCTGTCCAAGTTCATGATTCTTTACATATTCAGCAGACCAGCAAGGTGAGGCTTTCAAAAGCATCCAAGTAGGATATGACCAGTGAGAGTGATGATGTTTGAGTACACTGCTGTCCACATGGGTGCTGCTGAGGTAACACTATGTACCAACTCGGGTGCTATTGCCAGTGCATTCATTTAATTTGGCTTTGACCTGGCTATGCAGCAGTACCTGGATTGCAACACCTAGGGACCATTAGACTTACTTGACTGGGCTGCATACACCCGCTTTCTTTCAGTGTCTGCAAATTATTTATATGTAAAATACAGTGTGTATATGTTTTTATGGAAGACTGTAGTGAAGGCAGTGCATACCTGTACTTATCTGGCAGTTGAATAAGGTGTAGTAACATTGTAGCAATGTCCGTGAACAAATGCGGGCTGCTGTTTGTAGCAAAAGTGCAGTGATTTTGCACAACTGCTCTCCTTCATGTTACAGTGTTTGGCAGAGAATAGCGTAGTTGTGCTCCTTCTAAACTTTCATCTGTGGTTTGCAAGTGGGTATTTTTTAAGAAAGTGGCAGGCACACGTTTAGATTAATTGGCTGATTGTACCAGCAAATTCAAACACTGTGGGACTGGGTAATCTCCAGAGCAAAATTCTGCTTGAATAAGCCCAGGCTGCTTCTCTAGCATGGTTAAATCAGAACTGCGCTTTGGAGTGTTCGTGCTCTCTGTGTTGCTGTGACAGGAATGGCTGTCCCTCAGCTATCCAGGCCCTACACACTTTGATAGCATAAAGCAAGAAGAAAACTCTAAAAAAAGTCTAGTAATTAATAAGAATTAGGCTTGTTAAAGAGTATATGACGGATATATTTCCTATGATTAAAAGCTTTTTTTTTTCCTTTTTTTTTTTTTTTTCTTTTTCCTTTAAATCTTCTAGGGGAAAATGGGATCTCTTTTAAAGGCTGGGATTATCTTTTCTTCTCTGTTCTCCTCTCTTTCTCACAGTTTTACAGGCATAACTGTCTCAGTCAGACTTTGTGGGGAGTACAGGGAGATGATTTTGCACAAATGCAGCTATGCTGATAAAAACCTGCTGTAGATTTGAGGCTGTGATAATAGAAGCTCATTTATGTTGTGTCACTTCCCCAGCACAAATACTTTTGTGGAGCAGAGCTGTGTTTGTCATGCTAAAGCACTCTAAGAGCCCTAGATGCCCATAGATGTAAAGACCTGCATGGAAAAAAAAAACCCAAAAAAACACTGTGCAGATCTCTTCAGCTCCTTCTTATTAGATAATTTCACTTGCTAATTGCTAAAATGAAAATTTTGTTAAATATTGGCCAGCAAAACTTTAAGTTGGCAAGAAGCATAACATTTTAATTTCTAATTGTAGTGATTCTCAAACTGTAGCAATTAAAGTAACACTAAGTATAATGTAGATAAAGATTGTAATTACAATAATATGATTTTAGATTTAAATGGTCCTTAAATTAATAGGGAGCTATAAAACAGAGTATTTGAGGAAAAACAGAAATCTGAATTTTATAGTTTTAAGGAAACCTAATAGAAATTCACAGGCAGGTGAAGGGAAGGGGGATTTCTGACTCTTAGACTCTCATAAAGGTTAACTCTTCAAGCAACACTTTTCAGCCCACAAATGTCGGATTCCTAGTTGCAACACACTGATCCCACTAGTGTTATTACTCTGGTCTGGTGATGCTTTTTGGCATAAATTGAGGGCTTTAAATAGTGTGCATCCTGGATGTCTGACCAGCGCAATTATTAAATCCTTAAGCTACATAGCTGAGGAGTCTATCTTAAAAATGCAAATCAAGAAAACTGAAGAGTCAAGGTTGACGTATTTGAAATGCATCCTTAGCTGATCATATTGTGTCTACTGAATAGCATGCATGATCACTTACTCTTTGGGAGATTTAGTATTTGAAAAAAAAATCCAAAATAGGGCAGAGACACCGAACAGAGTGGAGTACAGTTTCTCCTGTCTTTGCTCATTCTGTTCTGCAGCTAAATGGAAGATTTCAGTTACAAGTATTGTTTATTTTACATTGTGAAAGTGCCAAATTATGAAACCCAGCCAATTTTGCACCACTGTAATTGTTACGTCCTTACTGGTGTTTCTACTGATTCTCATCAGCATCAGTGAGAGCAGACTGAAATGCTGTCCTGCAAAATAATTTTAGCTTTCATGGGTCCGTCATGAAAATTGACTTTTTAAATGACAGAGCATTGTTCTCCTGCTTCTTCCTCTGACTTTGGTCATGAGTTTAATTTAGGATCATAGATTCTAAATTGCACTTTTAAAACCTGATATTTGACTAATTAGTTTTTTCAGGCAGGTGTATCTTAAGACTTCTGAAAGATGTAAGAAGGTGTGTTTATCATTTGTCCTTCAGTAATGATTGGAGGCCTAGGTCAGGATCAGAATGTGGTCATGAGTATCCATTTTTTAAAATATAGATTTCATTGCTCTCCTTGCTTGAAAAGTGAAACAAAACACAATGCCATGAATCCTAAGGTTGGGAAGAATTGTGTGAACTATTGTGTACCACAAAAAACAGCAAGGAACATAGTTGGAATTCAGACTTTTGAGAGATTATTATAAATATTGAGAAAAATATTATTTAAAAAAATAGCTCTACAGTGCCCTTTAAAATCAGTAGGCGTCTATTTTAATTCCCATATAAGTAGTAACTGGCTGCTCTCTGTACATATACTTAAATGTTGCTTGCTGTATAAGACCTTGTTTGCTTAATTTCAGCCTAACTGAATTTTTATGGCTGTGCTATAAACCTCTTGAAACTAGTGGCTTAAATGGAAATGCTGACACAACATTAATTACACTGGCTCCAGTGTGATACTGTGATTAAAGTTTATTTACTTTGTGTGTGCGTGTCAGTGTGTGTGTAATTTCATTGTTGAAAAACGAATGGAAAACTAATGTGGCAATGGAGAATGTGGTTCTGTGCCCAAAACTTTATTTTTTAGCAGTAAGGAACACTTTTAATATTACCTTACAGTATCAGAGAATTTACTTTTAATTGAGGTATAGTTTAGGTATTTAATGCTTTAGAAATGTCTGAACAAGTTTCTTTAAAGCTGTTCACTGTTCTTCCAGGAGTTTTATATGGCTGTTTGGGTGGTGATGTTAGACGTATATTCCATTTAAATCAGAAAGTGATGAAAATGTGTTTGCATTTCCCTGTGGCATATGCACTTTGCTGCCTAGTGCTGTAATGGGATGTTGCTTTATCCCCCTAACCCTCTTTTCTGAGAAAATCTCTGACACCTAAAAACAGGGATACGCTCCAAAGTTAACCTTTATTGTAATATCAAATATGAAGTGACAGCTACAAAGCTCCATGTGGTAAATTGTATACCCTTGTATACCTGTATGCAAATGCGATTTATTGAATACAAGCTGCAATCTCTTTGCAAACCTTAACACCTAAGACATATATTAAAAATGCTTTCTGAAGACATGCATTGTAGAACTCTGTTATGAAGCTTTTATATCGTTGCTTCACTCAGAGCTTTTTGTTTTACTAATACTGCATTTAATCTTTGTTACTATGGGAAATCTTTGTTATGAGAAATAGGCCTTAATTGAAAACTGAGGTCAGAGCATCTTTAATCTTAGATGCATTTCAAATCTCTCTGTTGGCTAAAAGTTCTCAGTCCATCTCTTGGACATAAGGTTGCCAAGTCTCTGATCTTATTGTGAATATTATGTTATTTACTATCTTACTTAAATCTTAATTCCAGAGCCTACAGCCCTAAGAACTCTTTAAAAAATACGTTCCTGCAGTTACAGAAAATTACTTGAAAACATAAATTAATTATGTTCTATAGAGGCAGAAACGAAAAAGCCAAATACAAAGGATTCCAGATCTTTGGCTTTTAGATATGGCTTCATTTTTAAGCCAATCCTTGATTATTATGATAAAATTTATGGTTTCTGAAAGCTTGGAATCAATCTCATGTATTTTTAGGGGACAAAAACAACAACAACAAAAACATGAAGAGAAATTGCGATCAGTTTACTGGATTAGGTGATTGCATTCTTTCTCTTTCTTACTTCTTAATGAATATCTGTTATTTCAATGGCAGAGCGGGCAGAGTGTATGTCTGCAGAGCAGAAGACTGCGCTCAGTTGCGTCCTGTCAGGAGAGTATTTTACCCCCCCAGTTGTTAATCTCTTTGAGTCAGAGCATTAGTGGATGTGTGTAGTTCATGTAGTGCACTGGCAGATCGGCGGTGCACCTACCTGTCCAGAAGAAGAGCCCCTGAGATGTGGTGGGGAGGCTGTGGTTGCAGCCTCTGTCCCCTGCTCTATTTAGACCTCCCACACTAGGCAGCTACTGGATAAAAGCAGGACATGGTCTGGAGAGCAGAACCAAGGTGTCCTCAGCAAGGGTTGAGAGTATCAGATTGTACCGCTGCCCTTGCCTGATGCCAACTTTGCTGCCTGTCGCTTTCAATAGGGAGTGTTCAGGTGACATCCGATGGTTCGTGTTTGCCTTGTTCTTGAATCATGCAAGTGAAGCACTTGGTGTCTGTGCCATTTTTTTCTGCAGCCTGACAGGCATGCGCTGGAAAGTCAGTGAGGAAAAGGACCTAATAAATTGAAGGTGCTGTAGAGGTAAGTGGTCCTGGAGAGTAATCTCTTGGTGGGCTTCCCTTGCCATCAGTGCATATATTCTGCCTCTTTTTAGATACCAAAGCAATCAGACTGCATCCTACCATAAACTCCCTTCCTCAGCCAGCTGGAATGCAGGCAAATGGGATTCTTAGGAAGAGAATCCTAGGAGGCATTCCCGGTCCTGATCTATCTGGTAGATTCCAGATAGCTGTGAGGCTGCGGGGTAGTGCACAGTGGGCTGTGAAAGTGAAGGGAGAGACAAGCAGGGCAGGCCTGGAAAACCGGGGGAAAAATGGGAGTGGAATGCCCTCTTTCAGTTTGCAGAGCGAGGGCACTCAGCGTGCCTTGCTCCAGCCCAGGAAATTTACATTTTTTATTTTGGCTGTTTGCTTTCACTGGAAGAGAGTGCAAAGTCGGCAAATAGTTTCACAGTGTGTGGTCTTTATGATTTATACTGCTGCTCAGAACTACCACTGACCAGATTTCTTGGTCTTGTTCCCATTTGTTACAGTGTAATTAAATATTAAGTTGTTATTAAAGGATTGCACTCTTCCCTTGAAAGAAGAAAGAAGGCATGTGCATTGTGATTCTGTGCTACTGCTGATGTTTAAATCCAACAGAGAAAAGGTGGGCCAAATTTGTCCCATCTGAAATGCAGGTAGCTGGGCCAGACCTGAGGCAGAAGGGAGCACATCCCTCTGCGAGCTGGAGTTTGAGAGTGTTGGAGTAAGGAAAGAAAATGAGCATAAGCCGTGGGTGCATTTGGCTGGCAGGAGAACTGCGCCTGTGAGCAAGGCAGTCAAGCCCTGAATACATGGCTGCCGTGCTAATTGCCGCCTTTATGTTGAGCCTAGAGAACACTTGCCCTTAAATGACCTTCTTTTTGAATCAAATATGTTGGAAACTTCAAAGTGTGAATGAAGACAAATTATGCAATAAATTAAAAGTAACACTGTAATTGTTCTGTGGTTCCAAATCTGCAAGAGACCAGCTTTTCTCTGTGAGTACACCCATTAATCCCAGGGAGGTACTTGAAGCACATAATTGGAGACCCATGCATGCTCCCATGGTGTTTGAGTGGCTGCTCAGTGATTCTATAAATGAATGAAGGGGCTGCTGGAAATGAGTGGGTGGAGGGGAGAGGGACAAACAGCATATGAAAATAGGTCTCCTGTTAACTGTTGGTAACATGCTTTTAAAGCTTCTTTTGAAAAGATGGCCTTAGCTTTATCTGTTTTTATGCACACAGACTTCTCAAGTAGGTATCTTTGTTCTGTACTGTACTCAGCTGCTCTGAAATGCAACATGCAGCCAAAGGTGCTTGCTCAGTCTTGGGGAGGAGCTTAGAGGATTTCTCTTGCTTCGTGTCATCTGAGAGCACCGCCAATTGTGCTAACATACACAGATGCTGTGCTGAAATATTTTATAAAAGCAAGTCTTCAGCTGATCCTGTCGTGCTCTGTTTTGGGATGCTTCTTAGAGATACTGCCATACAAATCCACTGAACCAAAAGACAGTGCTATCTTGCAAGACACTTCAAATATTCTCATATCTAACATCCACATTCTCGTATCTAACATCTTATCCAGGGATAAGGAGATTTGACTTATACGTGTTAATAAACCTTTCTACCGTGAGAGTGGTCAAACACAGAGCAGGTTGCCTGGAGAGGCTATGGAGCCTCCATCTTTGGGGATATTCAGAACCAAACTGGACACATCCCTGAGCATCTTGCTGTAGTTGTACTCTGTTTTGAGCTGGGCAAGTAGGCTAAATGATCTCCAGAGGTCCCTTTGAACCTCAGCTCGTCTGTGGTTGTGTGACAATGCAAGGCTGTGTAGTGCGTTAATCCTTCTGCAGGAGTAGGTAAAGGAATTTTTCTAGCCTCTTCCCCAAACAGCAGAATCTGCTAGAGATTTTTCCTTTTCTGCACTTTCAGAATATGTGATATCCCTTCGGAGAACGTGCCTATCAGATATGTAAGAATGAAAAAAATTGCCATATATATGCAGCAGCAGATGTTCTTGTTGCTTTGATTTCTGTGTTTCAGTATGCATGTGATTCCAATATTGGAAATTGCCTAGGACTTTTGATCATTTTATTGGAATTGGCATGTCTTTGGACATGGATCCCATAAATTTTGCAATTTTGTTTGAGGAATCAACATGCATATGAAACATCTGCAAAGATATTTACATGTGAGCAATGATTGTCATCATTTTTATTGGCTTACAGTTCATGAAGTGAGCAGTAAATGCAAGAGATTGACATAGCCTTTCATTTAAACCATTAAAATTGAAAAATTTTGGAAGATAATGTTACAGAGGTGTGCAACAATTGTTTGGCCTTGTATTATCTCAATAAGTCTTCATTTGCTGTGGCAACAAGCTATGGTTAAAGTTGTCCTCCATCTTGAAAATAGAGAAAATGCATGATTAAGGAATATTTCTAAAATATTTGGAATGTTTTTGAAGAGGGTTAGAGGTTATATTCCAGGTATTTTTGTGGAGGTTAAAATGGTTTCGCATCTTAAGTATCTCAGGCAAACATGGGGTTCTAGGGTCAGATCCGGAAAAGTGCTGGGTCTCAATGAGGTCCTGTAACATGTGTTACAAACTCCAAAGCCTCTCGGACCATGCTGAAGAACTATTCTTTTGGATGTTAGTGTCTCTCTCTTCTTTTCCTGTGAGATGTGCAGCAATTTTTTTGTCTATTTTTCATCAGTTTTTATGCTTCTTATCTTCAGCAAGTATATGCGTCAGTGCTCAGGTTACCACATGTGAGTAGTAGTTTAAATCATGCTCATGCTGTCAAGAGCCTTATCAGAAGACCTAATTCTTCAGAGAAAAAGGAAGGGAAAAAAGACTTTTGCCGTGTGTGTGTTGTGCCTTTTATTGCACTAATGTGAAATGATTTGATGTGATGGACAACAGTTTATCAAAACAAAATCTCATTAAAGTCTGTCTGCACTTTGCCCTGACTCTCCTTTGTATAATAAGATTGCGAAGCTTTCTGTGACCAGACAGTAACCTGTGGTAACCTGTGGTGTGTGTACATTTATGAGTGATGAATAAAACCATTGTTTTCACCCTTAAACGTTGGCATCAATAGTGTGCTAATAGCATTTACAAGTTTATGCTTTATCAGCAGCACTGACTGGCAAATAATCAGCTGTTTTGTGATGGGAAGCTTAGAACAGTGGCCAAAGACATTTGAGCTAAGCTGCATGAAAAAAGACACTGCTGCATTTATTATGATACCATTTTTGTTGTGTAAGGATGACATGATTGTTGTTTTAGCTTTTTAGACATACAATGCAATTAAGAATAATCAGTTTTCCCACACATTCCACACAGCAACCGAAGCACAAATTCTAATAACTGGGGCCTTAAATTTTGAGTGACTTCCACGGCTTCGCTAGCAGCCCCCGAGTACAGATGCATGTCTCATAGTGCTATGCAGCTAGGAAGCGATCACACTCCTTTTAGAAGAGTCAGTCTGAGGAACAGCGATGGGGAAAGGGTGAACTGTTTAAGGTTTGCCCACAACGCCAGTCAAAATGCATTTTGGAGTAGGGGGAACGAGGATCTGTATGCATCTACATATGACTGCCCTGAGGTGTTTGCAATCTGTAATAGACATCCAGACTAGAAGTTTAAAAGAATATGTAAAAGAATTTGCATTTGGTGCTTCCTGGAAGCAGTAGGTGGTCATATAAAAAAAAAAAAAAAAAAAAAAAAAAAGGTGTTACATAAGCACACAGATATATGTTGTGCTTACCCCTTTCCTCGTGTGAAATGTGTGTGGCTGGTTTGAGAATTTGAAGCACCAGTACAGGCAGATTTGGATTTGGGCAGAGGGATTAAGGAAACATATCTTGCCTGTAGCTAAAGGTAGTAAGTTTATACTGACAGTTTTAGTTCACACTCATTCATGCTAAAAGACAGATTGAAGCTGAAATTTTTGTTCTGAAAAAAAGAAGTGTTTTAAATATTCTTAGCTCAGACTCTGTCTTTTTTGTTTTAGACAGGAATTTACATGGACAAATGTATCTAAAAAGTTTATTATCTCTGCAGTCACATTCAACTTCTTTTTCTGTATTCTTTTCCCAATTTTTTTTCTGTGTTCACTGCTTTCCTCAGTGTGAGTATGAAATACTTATATATTATGCATGCTTTTAGATGTTTACTGTTTTGCGGCTATGTCTATGGGATTTTTTTCTTTCTTTTTATTTTCATGCTTGGGACTGAACGTTTGCTCTGTTAGATTTTCCTGTGCTTAAGAATTTGAGACTCAGGTAAGCCAATAAATGGCTTAAAAATTAGTTCCAAAATATTATCCTTTATTGGTAGCATTTATCAGGAAATGATTTCTTTAGAGAAACATGGAGATGGAGAACAAATGACATTGTAAAGATGACATAGTTGAATTAATTTCAGCGTGTGTACTTTTGCACAAACAATTTTAAAGCTTTAAATGTTCCTACTGTGAGTGTAGCTGTAATTATGAAAAGTTGCAAATTAGGATAGCATATTCCTACTTTTTGTGAAAAACTGTAAGCCACAACAATGGAAAATGACTTTTTATTATCAGACCTTAATCACTTCAGGGCTTATATGTGTGTTATTTTACTGAAATGTATAATTAAAATGTATTCCTTTAATTCAGACCGTAAAAGCTCGTGAAGAAACTGATCTCTGAAACTGCAAGATGAAACTTATTCTCTGCAAAAAGCTAGTGCAATGCAGTGACCACTGGCTGGCCTTTGCATTTAAGTCAAGCAGATAGTGAAAGCAAAAATAGTGAAAGAGTGAAATTCTTGGCTGCTCGCAGCAGCTGTTGTAGTGCCTGTTCTTGAAAGCTTTGTTCCACACCCTGATGCTAGGGATAAAGGTAGCACAGAGAGGAATCTCACTTCAGCAGCCCATTTTTGAAGAGGTCTTGACACAGTGGTAAAAAGCTTGGGTCATGCCAATAACAAATTTCCTCATTTACATCCAGTGATACGATGTGTCCAGCCTGGCACATGCCATTAGGGCTACTGTATGGAAACTAAAGTAAAAGATAAATTCTTAAAACTGGAAAGGAGTATAGTTCCATTTTCTCTAAGAGGTCATTTTTTGAGAACACAAGGAAAACATTACTTTTTCCTATCTTTGAGTGTAAAAATATTTCACAAAAAGTAGAACAGTTCTAGCTAGGGAAGATTTATCTTAGAATACCCTGTAACCTTGTGCCTGTTGTATTCAACCAGGACCTGTGAGACTTTAGTGCAGCTCTTTGCTCTCAATCAGCAAAGAGTCAATCTAAATAAATGACTTCTAGCAAGTAAGTGTTATCCTAGTAAATGCTCCTCAGTCTCTGTGAGTGTGGGTCACATTTTCAAATATGTTCAAGATGCATCAGGCAGGTAAACTTTAATGAAAATAAGTTCTCAACTCTAAAAAAATCCAAAGGACCACTTTCTTTTAAATTACTGACATTTCCTCCATGTGGATGAATGACTTTGAGTCACTTTTATTGAATTAGAGAGTTAGTTTGAAAATATGTATTTAAGGAATGCAGTTGAACTTTATTTACAATGTTGCCACCTGAGAAACGTGCTTTTATTTTTTATTTTAGTCACAGCTCATCACCTATCTTTTTTCTAGGCTTTTAAGACCAAGGATGGCTACCTTGTGGTAGGAGCTGGAAATGATCAGCAGTTTGGTACTGTGTGCAAGGTAAGGCCGTTCTAGGCTAACAATACAGCAATAATAGAGTTGTGCATAGTTAATTAATGACTGAAAAATGTAGTAAGAAAACAATGCAGTTGTGATTGTTTTACCTTTTCTTTTCTCTTAATGCTTTTGGGGGGTACCTAACTCCACCTATACCTCCCTGAAGAGATCTGCTTTCTTCTGCTTGAGTTTGCTGTCTCTGGTATAAGCAGTAAGTCAACCTCTTCAAAAGCGGCCAGCTCAGCAGGCTATTATTTGTTGTTTCTTTTTTTTTTTTTTTTTTTCCCNTTTTTTTTTTTTTTTTTTTCCCGTAAAGTTGCCCAACCACTGTAGTAAGGTCATTATGTTCATATGAATAAAGATTAATGACTGAATAAGTGTCTAGCTGCCACACCTCTGTGGTTGGGTCTTTCTAAGAAACAGTTCTTATATTTATTTTTAAAAAGACTAGCAGTTTTACTGTTACCAAATTATCGTAGACACAGTTTTGGACTGCTAAGTTGCTGAGAAATTGAGTGAGGGAGAAGCCAATGGAATGCCATGAATAGTGTTAAAGGGATGTTCTGTGCTAACTCAAAGGTGATTTGGAACTAAAAATCTAGTAATGGGCAAGAGTCAATAAAGTAAGAGGAATTTCTAATTACAGAAAGGCCCTCAACACTCTAATGAACCTTTAGTAAATCCTAAGAACACTAATTCAAACATTGGAATTCCTACTACAGAACCTTTTTAAGATGTGTTGGTGCAAAAAATGTGGAATGTGTGGAAGCTGTTGCCCTGAAGAAACATATTTGAGAGAGATAACAGCTGGCTGAAGCTATCAACAGCTACAAACATTCTGCTCCAACCATATCATTTCAGACAAGCAGTTAGCAAGCATGATTGGAAAAAAAAAAATCACTGAGATCTTTTAAAAGCCAGGATAAATTCACTGTAACTCCTTTGGGGACTTGGATAATTGCTAAATACTTTGTGACACTACTGGCTGAAACACATTTCATAGTGATAAAGTACTGCTAAACTGCATCCCGACGTGTAACTGCTTCAGTCTAAGTGGGAATACTGAGGAAAAGTCTTCAGAAATTGTGCTTTGTGTAAAACAAAGGATGATACAAACAATTTTGCTAATGTTGGGGCGGGAAATGCAGGCAGCATGAACTCTAAATGTGCATTCTTAGATGTGCACTGTAAATGCCAACTGTACTGTAATTGAGCTTGAAAAAAGGCCTGGAAAAGGAGAACGGCAATTTCATTCCAAATGGGCACAGTGAAATAAAGAAAATAATATTGGCAGCATGATGCATAAAGATGAATGGCACATTAATGAATGTCTTCTCAAACATGCATTTGTTAGTCACAAAAAAAATATAGGAACATATATAGACATGTGGCCTTAAAACAGATGGATATTAAGTTAAAGCTGAACTCAGTAATGTCAATTAAAACAGTATAGTGAGCAATTCCATATGATCATTTTTCATATAGCTCTTCAAATGAAATCGTAGTTTTCTTAGAAATTTGTCAGTTGTTTAAGTTTTCATAAATAAATACTCATGATCATTTATTTTGAACAACCTTCCATGATTTATTTCAAAAGCCATGATTTGTAACTCCCCAAAGTAACAGTGTTATAAAGAAGAAATAATTTTAAGGGGGTACATATATTATTGTTAAACTTCAGACAAGAAAAACAATTGTCTAAAGATATATTGTGATGTAAGATGATTTTTCATACAGTAAATTATGTAAACCTCAAGGAAAAGAGAGTATGCTGTGATCTGAGTGTTGATGGAAAAAGCTAGATTCATCTTTTGTGTTCCTCACAGATAGAAATCTGTAGAAAAGTTATGTAAAATTATAGTTGTTCTAGCATATCTCTATTGATACTTCAGTTTCCATGCTTTTGTCTCTCTAGGGGAATATCTTTTTTGCTGATGAAGGTGTGAACGGCTGCCCAGTCGGCAGCTAACTAAGCCCATGTCCTTATTCACACTTGGCAAAGTGAGCTGTCACTAAATGCTAGTGGCCTTGGTCTGAATCACTTAGGAGGGGACTAGTAAAATTTTAGATGTTGGGCAAATTCAAGAGAGATTGGCACCAATCTGTGTATTTTATGTGTTATAGTAGATAGGTTTATGGATTCAAAGGGTGAGTGAAGAAGTTAATAAAAAAAGCATTAAGAATCACTAAATCCGTAGAAACCACCTGCTCAGAAAGGATTTAATCTAAAGGTGGTTGAAGCTTGGATGAATAGTTAGGAAGTATCATATATACTGTTCCTGGTGCTTTACTCTTCTAAGTATCAGCCAGTAGCTACTGACTGAGATGGGAAAGTGGACTATAAGGACTTTGGTGTTCACTTAGCAATCTTTTCCTTATAAGCTGTCTTGGAAATGGCCCAGCAAAAATGTAACATGTTTAAAATGATTATAAGGCCTAGTGTAAGAAAAATGGATTTTAAGTGAGTGTTAGTGAGTAAAAATACACGAAAAATACATGATCAACTTTTCCTTTCTAAGATTCTTTCCTGCCTTCCTCAGTAGCTAATGTTACTGGATTTTTTATTATTATTAAATTTGGGAAACACAATTAATTCCATTTATTTATGTTCTGTATAAATACCTCATGGCTTGAGTAGATATATAGTAAATATTGATTGTCCACATGGCTAATCTGTCTTGTTAAATGCCCCTACAAAACTTCCAGGCTCATTTTCTACATTTAATTCCCTTTATGGTCTAGCTCAAATTGTCTTTGCATAACATTTAAATTTTTAACATGCCAAGTGGGAGTTACATTTAGAGGATATATTTCTCCTTTCTGGTAGGTTATACCTCCAATTTTCTTTATTAATTCTTCCTGAAAAAATCATAAAGACAAACCATGACATTTCAATAGAAAAACACTTTTTGTGTGTGTGTTTTTGTCAGGAATTGTTCAAATGGAAAAGAAATATTCTTAAACATATCTTTTTTCAATCTAGTATAAATATCAAGTAGACTCATATTTCTTATTCAGTGTCACATAACTGAGCGCAGTATAGTCCCACAGATCTCTAACCTCACGATAATGATTTACAATTGGTAATGTTCTACCATATAAGAGCAAGAGTCTTTTCTGGCTAATAGTAAAAGCTATGGACTGAGATTGGGATCTTCAGTTTAATTTCTCTCTTTTTCTGTGCTAGTTATATAACAGTGAATAAATAGCACTGTATTTTCTTGATTTCCTAATCTCTATGAAAATATTAATTAGAAATTGGGTTATTTGGGAAGCTATTTTCAACTGATTATGATTTTTCCTAGCTATATAAATGATCTTCTGCCAAGCATATTTCTTGCCTTTATTTTTGCTTAGATCCTGGATTTGCCTGAAGTTAGCAAGGATTCCAGATATAAAACAAATAAGCTTAGAGTCCAGAACAGAAAAGAACTTATTGAAATATTATCAACTCGGTAAGTTCAATAAAAAGGAAAAATGGCATTCACTCTGGTGTTGACTATGGTCAAGTTCACATCATATGAAAATTTTACTTTAATCTTTTGAGAAACTTTCTTTTTTAAAAGTATCGAAAGCACTTTTGTATATTGTCTTTTGTGTACAAACTACAGGGTCTAGGAGGAACCCAAACCATAGTTTTAAGTTTTCAGAGACTGTTTTAGTGTATCATCAGTAGCTTGAATTCTAGTGAAACAATCAGAACTTTTTGCTTTTCCAAACCGATGTAACTCCTGTAAATCAAATGCTTGCAGGATACTTTGCTTCCTCTGCAACTGAGGTTTTTAAGTTTTTACTGATAGTTCCTGTACCCAAGGGACTTCTACTTGATGCAGCTCCCTCGCTGCTGGTTTTGTTGGCAGTACTCAGTGCCCCAGAATTTGCCTTTTGAAACAAAAGGACTTGTGCTTACTCTTCTGTACGGGAATCATCTTTTCAAGCACCTTAATTTTCTAAGTACCTGCAAAATTATCTGAGATAATTAAAGAAACTTTTATTTGAGATATTAAAATAACTTAGTTATCATCTTCCTCATTCTGTCTGTTTGAGAAGACATTATTTCTATGGAATCCTTCTCTGTTTGATGAAGAAGAAGATGATAAATTTATATTACATAAGAAAAATAAAAAATAACCAGGACCAGCCATGTCATGTCTTCCTCTGGCTAAGGCTATGAACCTGTCAAAGAGTCTGTGTAAGGCTACCCAAAAGTGGCTTCAGCACCACTTCATGTTTTTGGGGAAGAGCAGAGAAGACATTATGTCCAGAGTGTCAGTGATTCTAGAGAAGTTATATGATTATTTTAAGACTTCCAAGTTGTGGCACATATGAGTTTTTGTTAACAAGTGTGTAATGATTATCATTCAGACAGATTATTTGTTTACTTGGGAGCACTAAGTCAATTGTCTCTGCATTTCATCTGAGAACACAGTTTCAGAATTCAACTGCTTCCTCTACTGACAAATCCACACTTTTTTTTTTGAGATTGAGATCTAGGAAAACCTTGTGTTAAAGAATATGTAGAAAGTGTTTCTTTACACTTTTTGTCCTTGCCTTATGTGTCCATTTTCAGGTATCTTTATAATGAAATACAGAAATCCAAGGAAATCTAAGGTGACTTTACATTTCAAAAATAATGGTGAAACTATTCATTATAAACTTTTTGAGCTCATCTTTCACTTCCTATTATAAATATAAGGTGATGGCATAGATGAACCCACTCATCCTATAACTGTTAAGCTGTCAAAAGGGAATAATTTTGTTTTAACCTACTTTTGAGCTGTGACATTCTTGAGACTCAGTCTTAGTTTCAAACTTGATTCATGTAGAATTGCTGCTTGGAGTTCATTTCATTTATGATGACATTTATCTGACTTATCCTGGCATCTATTATGAGAGTGCTGTTTTGCCTTCCGTGGATCAATTACTAAACAACGTTTTCCTTGTTATTAATTTTGGATGCAGATTTCATAGGTAAAGTATGTGAGTCAGATGCTAAAGTTCAAGGTTCTCTGAGTGGATCACCAATTTTTTTTTTTTTTTTTTTTTTTTTGTGTACATATAACTATTATTTCATTGTCTTACCTTACCTTACTGCCTTCCTGTCTTACCTTACAGTTACTGCTGTGTATTTGCTCTGTCAGAGTTTATGATCTGTTAGCATCATTTAAGCTGAGTTTCTGTGTAACTTATATGCAAGTGCAACTATATATATGCTCTTAGTGTGGACACTTCCAGTAGTATTCTGTAATGTCTTATTATTGTGAATTCATCTGGCATTCAGTTTTGAAACGGTGACTATAACAAACATCTTTGGCATTCTAGTGAATTTTGCACCTGTTTTCATACATATTCCATGGTAATTTCGCTTTTGTTTGCTAGTGCACTGTTTGTAAAGTTTTATATGGCTCTTTTTTTGCCATAGCTACTTAGAGAAGTAAATGAAGAGTTTGCTAGTGCTGAAAAATGTCATCCCATGAGAAATATAGGGAAATGACAGAATGGTAATGACAGAATTCTGCTGAAAAACATCTTAATTAAAATACAGATTGCTTGATATTATTGCAGGTTCCATAGCAGAGAAAATCTAGGCTTAAGATGCATTAGTTGATAATAAATGCCTCCAGTCCAGCCAGTTACACTCACTTTTTCTACCCTACTTTCCATCCATGGTGAATTTATGGACATGTGAGCTGGTGCAGCTTAGAAGAATTGTGATTATTGTAGCGGTGAGATCTGGTATCATCAGAACACATCTGTTTTTGAGATGAACCTGTCCTTTGTGTGCTGAAAGGACATGTGTCTTATAAGAATTTAGTTAGGACTTTCATCCATGACTTATTCTGGTGCTTCATCAGGCAGGCTGCATCTGACTTGAGCTGGAGAAAACTTTTTGTGAGGGGTATTGTTGCAATGGAATTAGCAAGCAGGTAACGTTTTTCACTTTTTTTTTTTTTTTTTTTTTTTCCCATTACTCTATACAAGAAGAAAATTCATTCTGGCCTAGGTATTCTCTTCTATGGAAGGAAGATGTTGCTTGTGATCTGACTTCCATAGACTTCTAAGATGCATGGATGGAACTTGCTCCTTTCAGGAGAAGCTGCTGCTGCCGTGTAATTTTTTTTTTTTTTTTTTTTTTTTTTTTTGTATAGAAATCTGATGATTCCTGAGTGTTCCCTCTCTTTTTAATATACATAGAAAAATAAATGGGAATTATGGTCATACAGCAGAATAATTTGAACGTGTTGCTGCTGCTAAGACCAGTCAAAAAATTAATGGATGTGGCTCGTTCCAGCTTCTTAACAAGTGCTTATGGGGAATATAGACATGTATTTTTTGTCTCTTTCCCATAACTTATTTTTTGTACCATTTTCTACTTATATATCCTTGCTGTCCATCTAAGTTATTGGTATTTTAAAAATCACTCGTTTGGTAGAGATTTGGAGCTCTACCCTCCATATATCATTGCTGTTGCCCAGTAGATATTTGCACACTTTCTTTCCAAGCTGTTGATGCCATTATAATCTTGTTGAGTTTAATCCCTGCTGTAGTCTTCCGTTGGCTGGGCTTCCATTGACATATGTAATCTGTCCCCTTCCCAGATCGCCAGAATATTTGGAGTTCTTTCTGCAGGTATGAGTTACCTTTTGCTTTCCTATTTTTCTTAAATTTCAAAATGGACTGACTTCAGTTCATGAGCCCTTAGTAGGGGCAGAAAGAAAGATTCATAACCTCTGCCTCTTAAGGACAAGGATTTCCCAGGTATTACCTAGAGATATTTAGACCTGCTCTGAGGGTGAGGAATTCCCAGCAGTCCTGAGCCTTTAATTCACTGCACATGTACAGCAAAAATTTTTGAGAACATCGGAACTCTGAAGACCAAGGAGGCAGGAGATGCCTTTCATTTGCTAGGGTAAATGTCAAGCAATTGAGATTCTTTGGCCAGAGTTTTGTTCTAGAAGTGTGCACAAAGGAAACACTGGTACAACTGGTCAGTGTTGAAGAATGCTATTTTTTTTTTAAGGCCTATATCTTGGGAATTTTTCACTCAAATGACCTCTAATTTGGATCAATAATTCTACTCACCACCTGTGGTAACTGTACCAGATTTCAGAGCAGTTAGATAGGCATGGGGATTATGGAGCACTTAGAAGAAACTGACCTTTAAACAGAAGAGTTTTCAGAAAGGTGTGAAATGACCTATTCATCACAGTCGGATGTCCTGAGCTTGAGTGAGAATGCAGGATGGAGATGAATATGGCTTGAAAGATAAATATGGCTTGAAACAACAGTTCTGAGAGGTGCGAATTGCTCCATTCCTTTCAGAAAGAGTTTTCTCATTCCTTCTCTCCCCTGACAGATCTGAAGAGTGAAGCACATCTATCCGCAGCTCTTTGGTCTAGCCTCTATGTGCTTACTGTCTGCTTCCAACATCTCAGCTCTCTCTATAGAGGCCACATGAAAGAGAAGGAGAAAGAGGAGGAAGGAAGGAGTGCAGGCAGGGAGGATAAATTCACAGATTCATCGTCAGATCTCAATGAAAAGGGCTGGTGCTTTGACCACTCTAGAATGATACGCTGCATCCAGGAGAGCAGCTTCTGAGGGCTGTGGGGCTGAGGGGAGGGAATTACAAGAAACAGCCCTGGATGTTTAGAGAGATGGGGTGGTTTTAGTTCCCATCTTCTGTGAGGAAGCAAATACAGTGCTGCAAGGACCACTATGTCATAGTATATGCACAGGGAAGAAGAATATAGGAACACAATGTAGTACATCCTTTCGTATCAGTGCTCTTCTTCCTTTCCCATCTCTTACTCTGTTCTCCCATGCCCCCCTTTTCCTGTTACCATCATCATCATCATCATCTTCCACTGTCTATTGCTTTTCCAACTTATTTCCTCTTTCCCCTCCTGTTCATTTTCACATCTACTATGTTTGCTTTACAAAAAAAAAAAAAAGTTTCAATGCCTTCTGAATCTTCCTCTTCACTTAGGTGATGTTTTCCCCGAATGGAAATGAACCAGAACCCTGACAAAAGCAAATTGCCTCCGAATGGCTCCTTGTCTTGGATGTGTGCCAAGAGCCAAATTTAAAATGACCCAACCTGGGTGGAGGTCAGGTTCAATGGCTACTACGGAGGCCCTTGAGGCTTCCAGCTCATGTGAGAACTGACAGACTACAGAGCATTTTGGTTTTTATGTTTCCAGTGCAAACCTCTGGTTTGTGAGTTAGATGTACATCCATCCAAGAGAAGCAAGTTTAAATTGTTGCTCCCTTTCCTCCTCTCTCCACCTTTGATTCCTCTGAAACAGAATGGTACCAGGCACAGTGTGGGATAATTTTTATATATATACTTACATATAGCGTGTGTAATTTGAGATACATCTGTGCTGAAGTTGGTATAGTGCCAGTTTCAGGAGAAGTGGTTTTGGGGAAGGGAGCTGAATCTGTTGACCTCCTTCTTCAAATTATTCCTGAATGTGAACATTAATCTCACCTTGCACCTCAGTAATACAGACATGTTTTAAGATAGCCCAGGTAAACGTATACTCCGAAGTACTTAAGGAAATGAACCCCTAAGTGGAACAGAGTGTGTGAGGTTGTGTGTGTGCATGGGAGACAGGGAGTGGGGGACATTTCCACAGCCTTTCAAGTGAAGCAGCTAGTATAATAAAAAACACATAAATTCACCATGATTAGTGCTCCTGCAGCTACAGTTAAATGAATCCACATCATCTAGAGAGCTAAATGACTGTAGACTTAAAATCAGAAGTGTTAAAGCTGGAAATGATTCAGGGTGGAGCTTCTATTCCTAGCACTTACATCTTAAAGCCTTTATTCTTGACTGTACCACAGCTGTGTGCAGCATATATAAGTGTGAAGGGAAAAGAAATGAGCAGGAAGGAAACACAGGGAAACTTGATCCTCAGTTAATGAGATCTCTGCCAAATTATTTCCACCAAATAACAGAAGAGGAGAGCACCTAGGAAGAAAAGGTATTGTAAAACATTTAATTGCCTGATGAGAAGCACTGTTAAATTCACATTTGGTGAGACACTTCCACTCCTTGTAAATACCCTTGCCCCTCACTACCCCTTTTTTCCCCTCAAGCTGTGGCCTCTGAGATTGAAGTCACTGTTACTAACTTCACAGAAACAGACATCTGCTTGCCTGCCCCTGCAGCCAAACCAGTAAGTATAAGACATCTGAAAGGTGCTCGAGATCAGCTTCTTGCTGCTGAGGATGTTTACTCTCCTCAGTCCTCCACCCTGCCATCAGTGCAGAGCTTGTTGAGCTATTTCAGCCTCAGCTACTGAACTGCTACAGCTTGTTTTAAAATGCTTAAACTCAGTGCACTCAGTGCTGTGTGTGCAACTGAGGGAGACCAAAGATCTCCCAAGTATCTGATTTTTGCATTAGGCAAGGTAATGTTTATTTTCTATGCTTTCTTTTTGTCCTTCGTTAGTAAACTTCTAAGCATTTTCAGATGCAACTGTGATGTTCAGATTTCTTTTTGTAAAGAAATCTGCTGTCGTTCCCCCTGCCCGCCCAATAACATGCATTACTAATTATAAAATTGCTGAAATCAAGGGAAATTTTTCCATTGATTTTTTTGAAAGAGGCCCCTTGTCAGACCTTACTGTACCTGACCAATTAAAAAGAGGAGCAACAAAATCAATACAGGTTTTCGTTATTCTGAATCTGCTATTACACGTGTTCATGGAGCTGAATTTCACTTAGTTTCGGCTCCCTCTGCCCTAGCTAAAAAAGTTACCACCTGTTTGGTTACCTGAGAGAGGGAGAGGAGCATTTGGGAAAAGGACAATGTTTCAAATATGTGCATGTCTAACATTTCAAATATGTGCATGTCTAACATTTTCTAAATCCAACAAGAGCTAGTTCTGGAACATGCTGGATTTTGCTATGCAAAATTCATAGAAACATTTATATTTTACAATATGGTAATATTGTACAATATTTTACAATATTTTCCTCTCTATTGTACACTGTTCTTTAAAAATCATACATGATTTTAAAACAGCATGCAAAATACCATAAAGAAATATGAATATGTGTTAATGTATAGCACAAATCCTGCACATAAATATTGATGAATTCTCCCCTTTATGTTTCAAACTCACTACCTTAATATTTAAAGCATATAGAATTTAAAACAAGTTTAAGGATGGATTTGTGGTATCTACATGTATCTGGGTTGTCTTTATGTCGCTGTCACTTATAATCTGTTGTCTGTGACATCTTTTATAGGAGCCTACATATTCACGAGTAAAGCATGTCAGTACAATGAAGTTGACCCCAAAGATTTCCAAGGTCTATTGTAGCATATTGAGTGATTAATCAGTGACCAAGGAGAGACTAATTTGACATTAACATGGAGACACTTGCAGACTATTGAGTAAATAGTAGAACAAACACTTTGAAAACTCTAATTGTATATTTATCGTACACTGAGGGACATTGTTGCATTATTTCAATTTTCAAAACAATTTTTTTTTACAATTTTATTTTGTATAGTGTCTTCCATAGTGTAAGAAAGTATGCAAAGTTTTTTTATATATTAAAAAGTTATTAGCTAATAGTGAAGTGAAAGAAATTGCATATTAGGAGGTAGGAGAGTAAATGTTGAAGAAATTTGAAAGTAACTATACCCTTGGCAATACCAAAAGATGCAGACAGAGTGCCACAAACTTGAGACCGAGTGCCGCAAACTTATGTCATGCTAGAAAACACAAGAATGCTACTGTGGATTTTAGCAAGTACGTAGGATGTTTTCTTGATTGACCATACGTAAAAAACACTACGGAATTGTAGATGTAATTCTTCCTTCTCTGTATAGTAGATGTCCAGATTACTTCTTTAAATTATTTATCTTAGGCTTCATCTGGAGTGGACAGAAAAGAGCGATATTTTGGCTCAGTAGTTTTTCCATGTATTTTGCATGTAATTGGGTGGTTTTATCCTTTAGAGAGATAGGAGGGCATGCACTTCGTTGTATGATGTAGCGATGATGGCCTCTTTCCTGGAAGGCATGGAAAACAGGATATTTACAAAGAGTATGTGCAAGTGCATTCATTCATGCTCTAGAAGTCTTTATTTTGGTGAAAGATGAAATACAAAACTAATCCCAAACAAACAAAATGCTTTGTTGATACCATGTTTCAGACCTGTTATGAAAGCTCTTTTGTGAATGCTGGCATGGGGCTGGTGAAGGGGATTTCTTGTTAGCAGGTATGTCTTACCACCTCTGTGGGTATCATATGGGAAGATGATCACCAGGCACTTAAACTAAGTAGGCTGTGAAGCATAACTTGCTAGATGGGGCACAACAAGGACTAACCACATTGTTTCCCTAGTGTTCTCCATGATTTTGGGTTTGTTCTCAACTGCAAGTGCTGCTGCTTCATTCTTAGTAACACCCAACTTCCCTGTATGCTGTACTGCAGCCCTCTGCTACTGTCTCCCTTCATTACTCTTCTTGTAGAGAGAAATGTCAAATATTTTGTCTTGACTGTCTGTTTGTATTGACTTAAAAGAAAAAAGATTCCTTGATTATTAAAACAAAAGAGATTTACACAGATAATTAGAAAGGTGAGAAATTTATTGCAACTTAATGGAAATCACCGGTATGGTTCTTTAACCCATTGACACCATTTAAGTCAAGAGAATTCAAGAGTTGCAAGTCAGACATGCTCTTTCTTTAGGACAATTAATGATCCACTCTTCCTTTAGCTTCTAGACCCATCTAACCCAATTATAGAAATATAAGTTAAAATTAGAAACGGTATTGTAGATAAAACTCAAAATGATTTCCACTTATTGCTTTGCAATTAAAGTGGTACTAATGTAGGTTAAAGTGGAAACACAATTTCATTATTGGAAGCAAAGGGAGGTATTTTCCTGAGGAGATCTAGGATGATGTCACTTTCAAATGCATGAGGCGAAGTACATGCTTGTGTTTCTACCTTCTTCTTTACCTGAATGTCCAGAAGTTCTTTGTTCTGCTTTGCACAGCAGCAACTTATCCGCAGAGCTGGTTGCTTTGAAATTCACAGCAAAAATGTCCTCATGAATTTGACAGGTGATTATTAGAAATGGTTAGGAAGTGGATTTAGGTCATGTTGTTTTAAAAAACAAAACTACACTTATGGCCTGTATAAGCAAACAGTCCTTTTAAATTTGAATTTTAAACTTGTGCTAACCACATAAGGCTGTTTCTTGTACTGTTCTGCATTTATTTATTTTACATTAATCTACTGAGTGGATAGAGTTTTTTTGCAATTGTATTTGCTAAATATAAGAATTTAGCAAAAAGTACTGATGAAAGAACTTCTTATGAAAGAAGATTTCAGTTTGTTTACCTTATTAGCCCATGCTAAACTTCGTGTTCTTGTACCATTTTAAAATACGACATAACTTTTATTTCTGATTTTTAATTTTAAAGATTGCAGAATGTGATGGATCAGCTTGATGTCACAGCTTTAGTATCATTGTAAGTGCTGTGTAATTCAGTCTCAGGAGAAGCAGCTGAGAATTCTGCCTAAAATATGGAATAAGACATCATAAATACTATTAACTTTCCTAGTTAAGTGAAGACCTATACACTTTGCGATGAAGGTCCTAGCAATGGATTTGTTCTCCATCTTAGTACATATTTCAATTTTTTCTTTTTTTTCTTTCTTTTTTTTTTTTTTTCTTTCCAAGTGATTTTAGAAAACCGTTCAGTCAAGCTTCAGACTAGTATGGTAAAAAGCAATTCTTTTGAAGTTTGAAAATAACTGGTAATAATTGAAGACAACTAAGTTGCAGATTTGAAATGGTTCTACAAATAAATCATAGATAATTTAAATGGCATTTATGTGATTATATCTGTAACAGATGGAGTATTTTAGGGGAAAAAGGGATTCCTTTGGACATATGTGATAAGCTGTAGTTCTACAGTGTGAGTCACTTGGTTTGAGCCCTCCTGCAGTCGCTCTGTTTCAGGGGGCTCTGTGCCCATATGAATATTCACTTGCAAGTATCCTGCTTCAGAATTCAGTTGCTGTGAAGTCTTAAGCATTATTCTGTCACTAGCTTTTAAAGTTAGAAAGATAGACCATGATTTAGGCTTTTTTTTTTTGATAAAAATAATTAACTTCTTCCTACAGAAAGACAGCAGATGGGATTGTATTTTTTTAATTAAGAAAAGGAAGAGCTTGTGTTCCAAGTAGGAAAATATAAGAAGCAATACTAAAGTGGAGAAAAAAGTTTTAAAACAAATGGCAAGGCAAAAAAGATTGACAAGGTCTTGAAAATGCCAGGTGATAGAGCTTTCCTATTTCGAGAAGTCTTTTTCTTCTTTTGAGAAGTCCCATTCTTCATTTATCTTTAGGTGGTGTTTTAGAATCCTGAGATCGTATCAGATGATTTAGCAACCAAAGCATCAGCTCTTTGCTAAGAGGAAAGCTTATAGTATCTATTAGTGTAAATGCTATTCTTTTTTTTTTTTTATATATATATTTTTTTTTTCAGACAAAAGGGAAGGACTTAGGTTAGCACAAAAAAAAGAGAAAGCTTATGTAGCTGACATCAGAGAGATATAAGCTTGAGCATTTTAAAATTCCTGCTGTTATCTTTAATTAGTTTTCAAAGCACATTCTCCATTCATGCTGTGCAATGGATATTTCAATATAGAAGACACAACTGAATGAACCAAATGCTTCAATACTGCTGCTCTCAAAATCTGCATAATAGACCTTTATTGGCAGTGGTGGTGTTCTGTTGTTTTTAAACAGTTTGCTTAACAATATGCTCTCAACAACCTCTTTTCATCACAAATAAAAGAAGCTATTCTACGTCAGATTTAGGTCAAGAGTTTCAATTTCAAGAGAAAATGATGCACGTCTCCTTTGCGGGTGGTGGAATGTGGGATTTTACATCTTTGCTTGAGTTTAAAGCTTTTGGGAATTCTATTCAGCCAGCATTAAATAAATTAATAAGACTAGGACAATCATTATCAGATTGAATCTTCCCTTCAAATTAAACTTTTTTTTTTTTTTTGTTTAAGCAGAATATCACTTATTTTGCCCAGAGTTACGTAAATTCTTGCCTGTTTCTAAGGAAGTAAAACAATAAGTAAAAGCTGAATTTTCAGAAGCTTCTATATCCCACATATGTTTGCAAGACTTGCATTTACCTCCACCTTATGCTCAATCACTCTGCATTTACCTCACCTTATACTAAATCACTCTGAGTATCCTTCAAATTCCAAATGCCTTTTTTAATTTTTTAATTTTTTTATTTTTTTTTTAATTGAGGTGAACATTTATAATCCCTTTCTTGAGGAGAACTACTAGGAATATGATGTATCAGGGCACAAACCTGACTTTATTTGTTACTAATTGACCAGGGAAATGATCATGGATGGCAGAAATCACTTCCTAGTTTTTGTCTTCAGCACAATTTTAAAGTGCTCTTTCAGATGCCTTTCCTTAATAAAAAGGAGATAATAGCAGATGGTGTCTGAAAAAGTAGTAATGGAAAAAAAATAGTAATTTATAAAAAGAGGTTTTAGCAGGCTACGAATTACAGAGCATCCCTCAGGAGGAAAGTGGCTCAGCTGCTAACCCAAGTCAACACAGTCTCATATAAAGAGCTATGCCGCAGAACTGAAGTAAAAAATATTATCTTTGTATTTAAAAGGCATCTAGATACAGAGAACAACAGACCAGTAAATGTTACAGTTATACTCACTAATTGGATGTTTTTTGCAAATATGAATAATAAAATATTAAATAATGCAAATTTGTAGACGTGAATGTGCACAGTTTATGGGAAGGAACTTGTGCTTCAGTGTTCTGTTGCATTTCTTTGACATTATCAGTAAACCAGTGGTTATTTCAGAATGGTTAAGAAAAATGTAGACTTTGAGAAGACTTTTTTTAATTAAGCTTACCAGTCAAAAGCCACTAAAAATATGCTTAGTAGTGGCAATATGGTCAGGATGTAAATCTAGGAAACAGAAAATAAAGAATGAGAATAAAACATCATTTTTATTTTGCTTGCTGGATGAGAGCAGATGACAAGAGCTTTTTTGTAGGGCTTATGCTAGCTACTAGTGGTCTGGAGAGGAGAAAGAACAACATTTGTAGGCAATATGCATTAATTAGATAATTTAAGACCAGGAAGGAATATAAAAAACTAACGTATATTGGTGTGCAATAGGATGGTAGTTGAAGGCAGTGTTGATGAATGAACTGTGGGGAAAAAAAATGAATTGCTCATACATTTTGCAAGTTTCTAAATAAGCTGCATCAGCCTCAGGAAACGGATCTGGGCGTTCCTCAGGAAGCTCACTTAAGATGGGTGGAAACAGCAAGAAATGGAAATGACAGTAATATGGAAATAATACAATGCTGTTAAGTAATTAAATGGTGATTCCTCTTGATAGTTCCACTTATCTCCAACAGGATTAATAAAGAATTTGGAAAAGGTCAGAAAAATGTAAAGGATATTATGAATAGCATGAAAACGCCTTTATGGAAAAATATTTAGACTAGGCAGTACGTTGAGCCCCAAACATTAGTAATAGAAGTTTATGAACAAAAAGAATATGCGTGTTTTAAGAATTGTTGCCAAAAAAAATGAGCATTGAAGGAAAATATAACTTGCATTATAGACTGAAATAATGCTTTTCTGAGAAATCAGTCTGTAATCACTGAGGAGAAAAGAAGATGTATTTCTCCTTATGGTTAACTTTTTTTCCTCTTTGTCTTTCTTTAACGTGCCTGGTTATGAGTGTTGTGAAAAATGAGATAATAAATTAGGTGGGTCATAGGCGTGTCCAAGAGTGGCTTCATCTTCACCACTTCATGTATTCGCTGAATACATCTTCACCATGAAACTCTAATATTCAGTGATGTGTATAACTGCAAGTTGCAAGATGGTTTTCTTCAGGAGCAGTGCTTCGCAATGACAAAATTAGTACATTTTTAGTCTTTTTCTCTATGTGTTTTTTTGCGATATTACTTCTTCATATATGCTAGTATTAGGTATCTCCACATATTTTAGGTGGTAATTTTTATTCCAACTAGTAAAATCCATATCTCTGGGGAAGAGATATGTTAAACTCGTGAATATTCTTATTTTTCCAGAGTGAAAAATATGTTGAGTGTCAGAATTAATTTTTGTTCTTCCTGCACAGGAAAAAATACATTACTTGAAAGGCTTGGATCCATACCTGTGCAGTATATTTAATCCCACAGAAACTTATCACCACCACTGTTTTCTTGCACTGTTTTCTTTTTTCTTTTTTTTTTTTTTAAATTTCTTTTTTCAGTTGCTAAATATAGTAAAAAAAACATTTCAGTCAGTCGCTGTAAGTATATTAGAAAAGACTTACCAAGTTGGCCTTTACACTGACTGATAGTGATTACCTTTGGTGTTTTGGGGCATGCTTGGCTGTCTATTAACTTTACTTACTTCGACCAGAAGCAGCTGTGAAGTTTTTGGCATGTGAACATTTGCTGCAAGTGAAAATGAATGTCATTCATGATAACACTTCAGTAACTAGGGATGAAGGGCCATAGAACGCTAGGAATTGGTGTATCTTATATGCAGGGGCCTATTAGTTTCATTTCCATTAATCTCACTTCATTTCTTTTCAGTATTGTACGTATGATGGAGTAGATCTCTCCTTTATACTAGTGGAAAATCTCTGTGTCATTTATCCTCATGGAATTTTAGATAAGAATGCCAAAGGTGTTCACCTTTGCTTCAGAGTTTCAGAGGGCCACAGAAAATACAGTAGCTGAGAGTGCTTCAAGAGCATGTGTTTTTCAGGTATTTAGCACTGGAAAGCAGGCATGGAAGAAAAAGAAAGCTTTTCTCGAAAGAGGTGAATGATGGGAGAACTGAACTACCAATTCTGGAATGGAATTACTACAGAGAAATAACCTAAGCTTTCTGAATGCTGTAAAATGACATGGCCCTTCAGATGGAACAGCGTAGGCACAATGTGTGTGTACTCAACCGGATGTCCTTAGGCCAGATTATAGAATCATACTACAAATAATATGTAGTCAGTGTTGTTATCTGACCAAAAATGTTAATTCTGACATATGTTTTGGATGTAACAGAGGAAAAACACCGTGGTGCTTTAAATTAGCCCTTAGTGAACAGTGTTGTAAGTTAGGCTTGTACGCATATTATATCTATCCTTTTGTTGTTAAATAAATACCTAAAAGAAAACAAATGTGGAGCATGTTAATGTAATTAAGGTATGGAGGAAGCCCATTGATCCCTGTTTGAAACTGCTGATAATTTAGATCATTGCAGGACTGCTTCAGACAATCAATGGAAATATAAATCAACTCAGTTCTTTCGCCTATGGCTTTAGTTTTTGCATTTCCAAACAGCACGTGTACTGTATTTTTGTTTTGTTATTGACTACTTAGGATGAAGTCAGTAGGGAGAGTATAAAAGCACTGAGAGAGGGAGGAGGCATGTTGTTTGTTCCTCAGAATTTAAACCACATGCTTTTTATTTGTTCTTAGGTTTGCCGAAAAAACAACTATCAAATGGTTGCAGCTCTTTGAAGGTAGTGGGGTTCCATATGGTCCAATCAACAACTTGCAGCAAGTATTCTCGAATCCTCAGGTTTGCTTTCACCAAACCTCTTCTATGCATTACTACGTGGGGTTTACAAATACTGAATAGTGATCACTTTTCCTCCCACAGTATAATATAATAAGAAATGACATTACACATCCTCAAATTACTTATATGTTTGGAAACGCATGCTTTGCCACAGTGTACTAAAGCATAGATGTTCCATGTCCTCTGTGGAATCTGTCCTTCAGCAGTGGCTAGGAGAACAAGGAAAGAAAATGTAACATACTCTTAAGCCAATCTATGAGATAAACGTTCAGAAAAATAACCTTCTTGCTCCTTCCAAGGAATCTTTTTTCCTTTTATTTTTCTATATAATATGGATAACCATAATCTATAACGTTCAGAAAAAAAAGATGAAATTTTAAATGGAAACATGAATATGAAACAAAAATCTGTTGAAGAAAGATTTTAATCTTTTTTTGGGCTTTCTTGAAGTGAGAGTGATTCAGCTATTGTAAATATTTTACTGAATTCCATCTATACTTAAAGGATATTTTTACTTTCTAGCACCTGTAGAATTGTAACATCCACATGTTCAGTGATTACTTCTCTTTTCTTTACCCTCTGGCTTATGCTGAGTTGATGATTCTAACACAAATTCAGTGTAATAATATTTTACAGTTATTATACTATGCATTGAAGCTTCTTTAAAATAATTTCTAATAATGCAAGGAGCCTTTTCAACAAGGACAGTATATTTTTAGAGTGCAAACCCTGTTTATGAAGTTCTGCTTATAAACGGGTCTCAAAGAAACAAAAGACCAAGGAATGAAAAAAAAAAAATCTAGAGATTGGCTGTTAAAATAAATGCCAATCTTATATGTGTCCATATGTATTGTCTGGAAGCATCTGTCAGGAGTGTGAATGTAGTTATAACTTTTGGGAAAGAGCAGCAAATAAACATCCCTTACAGTATAATAAATCTCTATGATAGAAGAATATGTTTATGTGGCTACCACAGTGACAGAGTGAAAGTTCCCACTTCTCAGATTAATAGCCTCATTCTGCTTGAAATGAGGTACACAATGCTGTAGCGGGTGCTTGGGCCAACTGTCTCACTTGATAGTTTTACAGGGATTAAGTCTGAGTTTTGAAGAATGTACAGTAGTAGTCTTGACTTTACCTAGTTGGCTTTACTTCGCTGTCTGATTATATTTGAGGTAACATTGAAAAAAACCGTCCTTTGTTTCTTCTGATGCTCTCTCATATTTTTGAAAAAAAATCAGTTCCAAAGTGAAAGAGGGTTGTTTTTAAAGGGCACTTTAAATCCCTGTTATGGATGGCAATTGCATCCCAAAATGAAAAGCGCATTGGCTTTGTGACCTTGTTCATCCCGAATTTTAAGTAGTACGGCAGAATTAGTCTATCTAATATTTCAAAACATTTTTTCAGAAAGGATCATACTGATCTTTAATTTTTCTGATGAAACTAATTGCATTTTTACACCCTACTCTAAATAAATGGTGCTCAGTCACTGCATTCTTATTACTATTGGAAACTAAAAGTCAGCATTTGTGCTCATGTTGAGTATTATGAATTTGTTTCCTTTTTGGTGCTCTCTGCCTTGTTTAACATTTTCTCACTGTTATGATTCTATCGAAGGGAAGAAAAAAATGGACTCTTGGATTTTTTCTTTTTGGCCTTGAAAAAAGGGTACATGTTAACCTTGCGAGGGATAGCTGTTAAGTCAAGCTATTGGTGTACACCACCAATGTACATTTGGGAGAAATGTCACTGTGTTTAATAACCTTAGTTACTAATGCTGTGTAACAATAAATGTTAGGAGTGTTATTTAAAATATGTTTATTTTACCGGGCAATCTACTTCTAAGTGCATTAGCTTTTGACTGCTGCATAGGTTCCAGAAAAATACCAAACCTGGTGAACTTCAGTATAGACAAACTAATCTACCTCTAATGCAATATGATTAGATATTGTGACCTACTGTGATACTTCCCGTTTTGAGTGTTATGAGCAGCAAAAAGTCCTCGAAAATGCATAACTAGGAAATTTGAATCTTAAGACAGGTCCGTTGACTTTCGTGACTATTGTCTTCTTAATAATTTACAAATTTTGGTAGCTGTGAAGCAAAAATCATTCATTTTATATGTACAGACATATTTATGTTATATTTATGCAGGCTCACATCATTGGTAACCAAGATGCCCTGTGAATACATCAACAAACATCAAAGTGTACGCCAGCACTGCTGTCAGTAATGCTGCAATAAGCTTTCTGGTGCAGCCAAAGACCAAAATCCTGGGAAAGGTAGGGCAGGAAGGGAAGCAACTCTGAGGAGACAGGAAAGAGTAGCTAAAAGAGAGGACTGGTGTGGTATAATGGAATTTAATCAGCTGAAGGTGTGTTTTTTATTTTCAAATAGTATTTTATTTTAACCAAACGGACAGTGGGACTCTGACGGCCAAGTGTGGTTTGTGTAGCTTTTTTTTTTTAAACTGAGATAAAACAACACATTTTTTGATCCCAGGACATTTTGTTAATATCATTAACTACTTCAGTTGTACTCCAAGGGAGCTGCCAAAAAACATGAATTTTTTTGCTTAGAGTGCCAGGTGATACTGTTTTTTCCATGAATGGAGTGAAATGTCTACTTTTCCCAACTGATTATAATCTTTTATTCATTTGTGAGGTTAAAATGAATACTGCAGCCACTTGAACTGCTAAGTCAATCAGTCTGTGCATATAAGTATGTGACTGTGTGCTTGAGCATGTATGCTTAAAAGGGCTGGGAGAAACGGGCAGATACAGTAGCCAAGGGGGCAATTTTCTTACATTGAAGACAGAGGACAGAATGTATGTGGAAGTTCTTATGAACCCTTAGTAGTACAGTATAGACTGTTTTCATGAAGCTTTTTACAGACAAACTTTTTCAGGCTCTATTTTAGAAATATGTTCTTTTAACTAGGCCAAGATTGTAAAAAACATTAAAGGAATTCTTAAAAAGTTTTAAAAACTTACTAGTGACCTCAGTATGGTCCTATTTAACATACCCTTGGGGACATGTGTATGAAATACAATGTGGTTTGAGGTTTTCCAAACAAAACAAACTTAAAAGAGAATACCATTTTTAATAGAAACTATTCAAATTCTCCCAAAAGGTACAACAAACAGCAACAGGTACGTGCTGTACCACAACTAACTATGAAAGAACAGAGATGTTTGCTGGTTAATCATGGAGAATATTATTACTATCATTTTTTTGTTATTATTATTAACATTGTCCTTCCCTCTTTCCTAATGCAATTTCTTTCACGATCCTTTTACAGTATCGCTAAGTTCATCCAATAGCTGGTACTTAAGAAACAGTTAAATAACCGACATATTAATGGCAGTTTACTAAATTATTAGTCAATATTTTGCCAAATTAAAGTAATATTCATTGATGAATTTTACTATATGAATGCTGCCAGCTGAAAGTAAAAATGAAAGCCCTAACACGGTACCTTTTTTTCTGATTTTTTTTCCTATTTTTTCTTTTTTTTTTTCTTTTAATGGAGCAGTTACAGTCATACCACACAAGTTGAGTACATCAGGTGTAAGACATCACCCCAATGCATCACTTCTGAGAAATATGGGGAGGGAAATATCAGAGCTGAAATATCACAGCTGGCCCTGATTTCAGCTCCTGCCAAACACCTGCAGACTCTAAAAGGATACCAAAACAAAACTCCACCCTATGGCAGGAGGCCATCCCTTAACAACCCTTCCCTGACTTTGCATCACTATAAAAATTAATTTAACATTTTTTACAGAAACCTTAGTCTTCCTGTCCCAGAAGGCCATTACAGTTCCTGTAGTTGTTGCTCTGAATATTCCTCAGAAAGAAACAGAAAATTGAAATATTAAAATATCTGATAGCTGGAAATTATCTAATGTTTTCAGTTTATTCTTTGTGGAAACTAATGAAGCTGATAATCTTTTTATTGACCTCCAGATTGTCTCTTATTCTGTAAGCCCTTTCATTCAAAACCAACCTGGCAAAAAAATTGTAGCATCTGGTAAAATCTACAACCAGTGTTATGAACATAGAAAACAGTAAAAGAAATAAAGTATTTTTATTTCTATTTTTTTAGAAAGCATCTGATACTTTTTTAAAATATAGTGATGCATCTTATGGGCCATGTCATTAATTGCTTTTGCTATTCTTTGTTCAAATAGACTTTTGTGACCCACTGAAGGCTGTCCAATTTAAGTAAGATTATATTCAGGTCCATAATACTGTAGGGAGTGGTTTTTTACATACAGAGGTTTCTGCAACTGAAAAGCAGTTGATGAAGGCCTGAGGTAATACAATGTGTCTGGAAGCAATTCCTAGCAGACAAGAGAAAAAAAAGAATTAAACTTTGCATGTGTCTCTTAAATCAGTGTTAGAGCTGGTTGGAAATTTTCCGGTGGAATGTTTTTCCGTTGAAAAATACCAGTTCATTGAAAGTGAAACATCCACAGAAAGGTGTGTAAAATAAAATTTTATTTTGAAACAGAGATAGATCTTCACTCCATGCTGTTCTACTAAACTGAAAATGTGCAATATCTCTTTTTTGGTTTTTCTAGCCAATCTTTTACTTCATTTTATATATTTTATGTAATGGAAAAAAACCAAAACAACCCATTCCCAGCACTTTAATTTTGTCAAAAGTAGTTCTTTCATAGTGAGTTACAAACGCTTTCAAGCTTCTGGTTTGTGAGAAATTTAGAAGAAGATTCTGTTCTGAAGTGGAAAGCGTTCAAAGGTGGAATGCAGTTTGAAGAAGTAAAATGGAAAATCCAGTTCTAAGACTGTTTGTAGTATGATTCCCACATATACACAAATATGCAGGCTTTTATTTGTTATGAGATAGTTCTGTATCCAGATGGACTCAGAATGAGACATAAACTGGGCTTTGGTATGAGGAATATGGCAATAGGAGGTGTTTAAATCTGTGTAGTGTTTTTATTATCTCGTGTTTTTTGTCTGGCCTAACCAATCTCACACAGACTAGCAGAGCTCTTTCTGTGGAGAACTTTTAAAATACGTTGAATTTCTATATGAATATGTATGGTTAGTCTTGTATTTATGATAGGTTTTTTTATAAATGATATACATCTACTGTACAGAAAAGAAAAATATTGGTAAAGGAAGTAGTTCAGCACCTTTTATCATGAAGTTTTATTTTCAGTTACTTGTAACTTTGCAGACCTTAATAGTAGGAGTGGAAACTTCCAGTGCTGGTCATGTGCCTAAGTCTGAATTTCGCTTGGAAACAGTTCAGATAAATGATCCTGCTGAATTTGAGGATGAGTTTAGGGCAATCTATTGTCTAGCATATTAATATATTCTCACAACTGGTCTCATCTGGGAGCTCTGCTGCCTGAATTTGTGATAGTTTAAATGGGGGCAGGAAAATATCTTTAATTGATGATCCTTTTGTTGCCTTCCGCTCCCTTCCACTCTGCCTGGTTGTGAGTGAAGAGAGATGGGCCTTGTGGGTACTTAGGAAGGGGAGGAGAAAGAGAGAATAGATTCAGGAGTGTGTTAGAGCTGCATAGTGGGATAAGTGTAGTGATTGGAGCAAGTCAATAAAGGTTATGAAGGGAAATGAGAAGGCTGAGAAATAGGAGTTGGGAGGGGGAAAATTGGTTAGAGGTATAGGAAAGATGAGCAGACACCAGAAGAAAATGTGACAGCAACTGATTCAAAGGTGTGATAAAGAAGAAAAGTAGAGGCTGGTAGGTAGGAACAGTAGTATTTACAACAGTAAAGGAAAACTGGAAGACCTATATCTCAAAATAGCTTTCTTTTTTTTTTCCTTCTTTCTTTCTTTTCCTCCCTGGAAAAAGGTATGAACCGTCAGATAGCACATGCAAAAGATAACAACTTTCATTTGCTTCTACATATTCTGGTCTCTCCTGTATTTTGTGAACTAAAGATGTGAGCTTTGCTGAAGTCTTAGATTAAAGGTTGTATACCTATGATGGACAAAGTAGTTTTTTTCCAACATTAGAGTTTCCATTTCTAAAACTTACAAAATTTAGCACTTATAGTAATAAAAAATAAGAACACAAATATGAGGAAATTAATGGACAACCTTATTGAACATAGAAGAATCTTTAATTCATAAGTAAGATGATATTTTTTAAAGCTAATGTAATTTCTTTCTGGTGTACCCTCAACTTCCAGTGTATAGGATGGACCTTATTGTTCAGTTGAGGTGCATCTAGCTTGCCTTGTGAACTCAGTTGTTGTCTCCTAGATTCCCAGTGTATTAGATTCAGGATGTGATAAGTAGGTGAAAGAGATAAGGAGTCGCAGACACACTGCTTTGTGTTTATCGAAGTTGCAGGGAGAGAGCTTTGTTTGACATCAAAGTACCTGTGAACTGTCTAGGAAATTAGAGAAAGTCACTTAAATCAAAATGTTAAGAGGTGTCCATTAAATGTGTGTTCTTAATTTTTTAAGTGCCTGCCTTGAGACACCAAATGCTAAATATTCAGGAGCATATAGCTCTGAAAGATTTAAAGGAAACTGAAAGTGTGCTTTGGTAATTTAAAAATGTCATATTGTAGAAAATGCTGAAAAAGTGAAATGCAATGCTTTGAACCTCGGTTTTCTCTCTATTTGGCATCTCAACTGTCAAATTGGTACTTTTCTACAGGCAGTATAGTAAGGATATAGTTGCTGAACTTCTGAAAAATTACAATTTCTAATGAGGGAGGATCAAAGAAATCTCTTCAGTAAATTAGTCTTGTGTTACATGATTTGATTGATCCATAGCTAAGGCCTGGAACTCTACAATGTATACCTTAGAAATGTGAAATAGGTGCACTCTTGAATCCCTTTTACTTCACTGAGTAAGGAGAAATGGTTTGAGTATGTCTAAAGACTGTGCTGTATGTCATTAGGGCATTCAAATGATGCTTAACAGAGATATTTTAAATTTTCTTCTCTAGTTTCTTTTGAAATGGGCATATATGTATTGTATGTATTTGGCCAGTGTTATTCATTCTGTGTTGAAAAGATTAAAATAAGTATCAGTAATTGCTGAAAAGCATTTCATTCAAGGTCTGCTCTCATAAGACAGTCAATGAGTTTAAAAATAATGTATCGTCTTACTTATTCAAAACCATGAAAAATCAGTCACCTAGCATCTTCTAGCACACCCTTTTAGAAGGAGACTTTTCATAGGCCATGTAGATCTTGCAGTAAGGAACATAGCAGAAAAAAAAAAACCTTTTGAAACCTTCTAGGTCTGTGTTAGGTTTAGGAGTCTGTAGTACAGATACTTCTGCCCCCAGATTGCTTTGCTAGTTTCTGTCCTTGCAGCATTTATACATTCCCTAATTTTGCCTCTCATCAAAGTGATTTCAAAGAATCTGTATTCGGGGTCTTGCGTTACTGGAATGTGCTCAGGATGTTATCCAACTTTAATATGTACTAAGATAGATGACGTATAGCTTAGAAGTCTCTCACAGAGCACAAACCCAGCCCTCACATCAGCTCAGGTAAATGCTGCACCTCAAAAGAGAATTTTTAATGAACCCAGCTGCATTTATACATAGTTAGATTGTATTTATACAAAGTTGGGTGAGTGTAAATTCTGTTATGTTTAGAGGAAGAAATATATGTCCATCCTATCTCATCTCACAAGCCAAGTAGAGTGTGTAAACACTGAAGCAATAGATTGAATTGATTCTCTAGAAGTTTGTTCGTCTTAACAGCTATCCCAAATGATGGTCAGCTAAACATAGATATTCTTTGCTTTCCCCGCAGTGTTTACACCGTGATAATATCTATATTGCTTATTGATTGACGGACTCGTAAGACCACAGATGGTCAAATATGAAAGTGCCTTTTCTTCTTTTAAAGTGTTTTCCTAAGTTGACTTTTATCTGCTTACTAAGCAAAATTTACAGTAATATCAGTAACAAACACTTTGGCATTTCAATGTAGAATTTAACATTCTTTGCTATACACCTCCCTCTTGCCAAGGATTTATTTAAAAAATTATTGCTGCATTTTATACTCACAACATTAATTGCTAACCTGTCATCTTGGTGTTCATAGGCAGAGAGTCTGGTGTTTTTCTATTTTTCCCAAGGAGAAAAAGGGCTAGATTTTGTCATAAGTCTTGTTCATTTTTAAGTAGTTTTGTTTGTAGTAAGTATGACTAGTGTGATGCAGCTCTGTAGTATGAGTAGTGTTTTGTAGGCATCAAAATAAGATATTTTAGAGAATAAGTATTTGGCAGTTTACACTTTTGTAGCTACTTCTGTCTGAGATATTCTGATGATAATGTATATATTCCCATAAGGATGAAGATAAAGTGGTAAATCAAATTTAAAAAAAAAGCCTGTGAAAATAAAACTTTAGTTAGTGTTTGATCTACAGCTGCATGTCTTGAGTGTTCCACTTAAATTAAAAGTCTTAGCTGAAAGCATAACCTTTCTCCATCATCCTGAAATTATGAGTTTTCCCTCCTCTCTTCAACCTAAGTTCATCTCAGAGTCCCACTCAGCTGCAGAAAAAGAAGTGGTATTTTGAGATGAGATTCTGACTTGCTCACTTTGCATTATACTTATGCAACAACGTTTTTAAAAATATACTGCTTTCACTGTAGGGTCCTTACTGACAGGAAAGAATACTTGAGCAATGAAAAGGCAAGTATGTAGGCTGAGTAGGAGTGGATATTGGAAGATTTAGGTTTCCAACTGCTACAAAAAGACATTAATTAGTCAGGCAAGCTTTTGCTGTCATTTCCATTTTCTTTCTCATCGCTGACTGGTTTCATGCAAGTTTGCACTATAATTCAAGTAGACAGTTTGTAAAGAAGCAGGAAATATTTCCTCTCTGGGCATGGCCACTGAGGCCAGGAATATTGTTATCTTTGTTTTAAAGAACTCGTCCTAAACCTAAAACTGGCCACATCATTTAGATGTCAACACTCTGTACAGTCAGCCACGTGTTGAAATTTTCTCCACACTCTTTCAATTGGCTCCTTAGTAACTATAGCATTCAATGATAGCAATTTAAATTGGAGGTTGTGTCACTTTGTAGATACGTCTTAGGGGTATTTTTTTTTTTATTGATTAATGTTGTTAGTGATCTCGGATGTTCTTTGAAACACTGCTTTTTCTAAGCCTTTTTCTAAGCCAGATGTATTTTTAAATTAAAAAATAAACACCAATCTTGATCATGTATAGAGGAAGGCCTTTGGGATGGCACAGTTGTGTAGAGTGACACTGGAAACACGTCGTGGCTCATGTAAAAGTAAGAAGGTATAGCAATTTATATTTTTTGTATTTGCTTGCAATGGCCTCCTAAAATAAATAATCATGTAATGAAAGTCACCTCAATGTGAAGGCACTGCCTTGAGGATCATTAATGGTGATACTAAGTGAGGTGATCCAGAGTCACACATGAAGCATGCAGAGAGTAGAACTTCAGGAATAAATCATATGCCAAAGTAGAAAATCTATACATAATAATTACATACAGATTTTAAATTTATAAAGAATAATTAGGAATTATCTCACCAGTTTCAGAATTCCAGAACATAGTATTATTACAGAGAAGTCTTGCTTACTGGTCCATTGGATTACTTAGTAAAGCATTAGGCCTGCCTTAAATTCTGAAAGAGTCTAAAATTACAAATAAAATATATTGTAACTTGATTTAAAGTGGTGATTGAGGGTGAAAGACAATAGGAAATTTGGCCTTGAGTAGAAAGCTTCTCTCTTTATATGCTTGTGTGCGCTAAACAAAGTATGCTATAAATTTCCCCTATCTTGTTTTGTCTCTAATTGCTATCGTTTGCTCAATATCTCTGAAGAGGTTGCAGAGAGTGATTAAAAATATGCACAGGGAGATTTCTATCCTTGATAACATCTATTGTGTTTTCTCTGTTGAGTGGCTGTGTGTTTTAGTTGGTCCAGTTATATGATAAAATTCTCCCCTCTCCCATTTTTTTCCTCGTGTACTGGAGTCATTGCAGCTGTTCTCAGGAAAGTAAAATACTGAGTATTTTTGCTGACCTAACAATGTATTCTGTTACCAAACAAAACAATCTTTCCCTAATGCATATAGCCTAGCATTGACCTGTGTTCTTCAAAAAGAAGTATTCGGCAAATAAATACTTCTTCACTGCTTCCTTGAACAAACTGAGGTATAATTCTGACTTACTGCTCTGATTTGAAAGCAGAGCTTAAAGCCAATTTTTCTTTTATATTCTGTGTTTTAAGCTGTTGCTTTTTTATAAGACAATTACATTTAGTTGAGTTGGGTGAATACTTTTCATGGTGAATCCTTCACTGAAAGTATAGTTCTGGTACAGATAAAGTTATTTGTAATTTATATCAAATTCACTTTTTGCTTTGCCTAATCACAAAAATTTAAATGTGAACAAAAATTAAGGAAGTATCAAAGCATTTCTTTAATGTACCCAAATGAAAAGATCGGAAGAAACATTAGTAATGTTTCTTATCTCTCAGAACGATGATGACTGGCATAATTATTTATTCTGATGCTCTTCTTTTTTAATAGCTTTAAAACAAAACAACAACAGAAAAGAATGGCCCATGCAAAGAGCAACATTTTTAGCACGTAGGTTAAATAGCTGAAAGTATTCCACCAAGTCATTTCGAATACGTGGAGCAGGCGGAGGATCTAGGGATATAGAAGTCTGGGAGTGGTTGTCAGCAGAGGGATAGGAATGGTCGTCTTCTCTTCCATTAGAACTTCTCAGCAAGACATAGAGCAGAAACTTCTCCCTTTTCATATCACTCTTTTTTTTTTCTCCTTCTTTTCTCTCCTGTCCTCTAATTGTAGTGAG
This sequence comes from Eudromia elegans, assembly GCA_003342815.1. NCBI lineage: Eukaryota > Metazoa > Chordata > Aves > Tinamiformes > Tinamidae > Eudromia > Eudromia elegans. Next base: position 373,995 of record PTEX01000035.1, on the reverse strand, counting down.
AATTGGGTTGGCTGGCAATTATTCACTTCTTCCTGGTGTTTGGTAACATTAGCAACATGGCAAGGATAAGGTTGAATTTTTTATAAACTCATATTGACTTATTACTGCAAAGCTATTCATAAACCTTGTGACTTTCCATATTCTCTGGAAAATTTATGCTAGGACTCTACGTTTTTGATAAAATACTAAATTTAAAGATAAATCTTAATTAAAATCCAGCTTTCATCTGGAAATTCCAGCTTTATGATTTGGATTTCTGAATTGTGGAAAATGCTTGCAGCTGTTTATTTTTGCAGCTGACTTAAGCTCGGTTGAATGTTGCATATTTAAAAAAACTTTACTTTTTAAGTTGCTTCTGTTTATACTATACCATATATCAAGATGACTCTAGTGTTGGGTAGTAGAAAAAGTATTATTTGATTTATATTAATTTTAAGGCAGAAGATTTTTCATAGGTTGGGCCAAGTGTGGGTTTTTTTTTCAGCAAATTCATGATATAAAGGTTCGGAAGCATGTCAGTCTTCAAGGTTTTGTATACAAAAGCAAAAAGCATGTGTTCCTTTGTTTTAATCAGTTTTTTTTTTTTTAATTCAGATTTTTGAGGAATCAGATGTGTTTTTTGCTGATCAAGTGGTATTGAAAGGGGAGAAATGCCAGAGGAATTTCTGTGCGGTGTTTCACGAACACATTAGCTTGACATGGCTTTGGAATATGTTTTCTTGCTTATGAGTAGCTAAATGCCAGGTCAGAGTTAGTTACAAATATACCCCATAGGCATGGTCTTATTTTTTCAGAGCAAGAAAGGATCTCCACCTGCTTGCCATTACCTTGGGGTTTTCCTAGACTAGAATAACTCCAGCAATTTGAACATGAAAGGTGCTGAACACTGTGACCCCAGTCCAACAATGCACGTGCTTATTATGCCATGATGCATTTGCAATAGTGCAAATGCTCATATTTTAATTATTTTGTAGTAGTGCAGGCTTTAAAATATTTAAAAGTTTTCAAATTCATTATTGAATTTCATCTATTTTTTTTCCAGTGAAGGATTTTCTGAATTTCTTCATCCTAACTTGTTGCAGCTTTTTGCCTTGTGTCGTCTGTTTTGTGTGGACAGAAAGCTGGGTAGCGTTACTGTTTTATATTCTTTCAGGATTATTTTACCTTTTTTTTTTTTTTTTTTTTTTTTGTCCTGATAGGCCTATTTTTTTTCCTTCCCTCTGTTGCAAGAAGTGGTTTTTTTCTTGTTCTTCCTTTTTGCTATGTGCATTCTGTGGGCTTTTTTGATAGCAATTGTGTCTTTGTATTCTTGCATTCATTCAGGTTTCTGGTTTGTTAACTGAAGTACTGTCATTTTATATAATGTATTTTTTGAGATATGTTTTGAACTCTTGGGATCAGGAAGTGTTTTTCCTCCATTCTTTTGCATGCCACATTTTTTTCTCAGTAGCACTGCATACCTAGGAATAATACTAGCAATGCCAACTAAAAGCTATACGTCAATACAAATAAATGCCATTATGATATAGTGCAAGTTCTAGCTATTGTACTATGCTGGCTACTGTAAAATTGTTTGCCCAGTTTAGTGAATTTCCATATTTTTATCAATTTGACACTTCATTTATTTCATGCATGAAATATACAATGCAGTCTGTGTATGCAGTGTTTGTAGTCTGGAATATACAATACAGTCTGTTTATTTGGGCTCCATACTGGGGCCGATACTGTTCAACGTCTTCATTAATGACCTGGACAGAGTGCATCCTCAGCAAGTTTGCAGATGACACCAAACTAGGAGGGGGGTGATGACTGATATGCTGGAGACTGCCATTCAGAGGGATCTTCAGCAGCTGGAGAAATGCATTAGCAGGAGCCTTGTGAAGAAAAGTGGGTGCTATGTCCAGCACCTGATACAGAGTAGCCCCACATAGCCCACATACAAGTTGTGGAGTGGTTACATAGGAAGCTGCTTTGCTTGCAGCTGTGCGTGAGGACCTTAAGGTCCCCATGGATGAGAAGCTATGGATGAGAAGCATGGATGAGAAACAGGAGTCTACAGTGTGAGAATGAGTGTTGCTCATTCATGTGGTGAATGAGTAAGATCATAGCATTGGAAATGCACAATGAAAGCTGAGACGCTGTATGCAGCTGCAGCAAGCGAAATTCTGATCAGTTACAAACTAAAAACCAGTAGAGGTAGTCAGACTGTGGACCAGAGAGGTTGTGAAATCTGCATCCTTGAAGATATGCAAAATGGGACTGAACAGGCCTCCCAAGTGCCTGTCTGACTTTAAATTGGGGCTTACTTGGAGCACAGCATCTAATTACGATGATCTGAATGACTCTGTGCTTCTAGCCATATGCTTATAGAATGATTGCCTGCATTCTGTCAAATGACACAAGTGGCGGAATCTGACTAGGCGTGCAAGCTGTGTTGTGTGACTCTGCAAACGTTCCTAAACAGAGATTTGTCAGAGTGCAAGCAGCAGGTGTGATTGAAAAGGGAAGGGATTATCAATGTTTCAGGAGGGTTTTTTTTTAATGGTTATAGTTTTTTATTATTATTTATGCTTTCAGATATCATCCTGCCTATTTCTGCAATGGGTGACTTTTTTTTTTTAGCACTAAGATACTGGATCAGGTTGCTAGCACCTGCAGAATAAGGAGAAAGAGAGAGATTATCATGTCTGAAAGACTTGTTTTAAATGATCTTTTATAGTGTGAAAAAGAAAAGAAAGCAGGGGGAAAATATGATCTTAAGATCTGTTGTATTAAAAAAAGTGCACAAAGCAGCTTTATTTAAAGCATCCAAACCTGATAAGGGTAAAAAATGGGGATACAACATGCAGGCTGCAAATGCAGTTCTCATGATTTAAATCTGGAAGATTGTGCAGTCCATCTGTTTAACATCTTGGAGTTTCAAGAACTATGCCTTGAAAACCTTCTGTCACAGTGACACGTGAAATAAAAGGCTATGTTATGACTTTCAGATGCAAACCTGTAAAAAGTTTATCTAATAGCATACCAACTTTTATTAACCCATTGCTGCTGCTCACCTATATTTGTCTTTTGCCAGCAGGTTTTAGTAGAGTGTATTAAGTAAGAAAAGAAATGTCAACTCATATTGCAAAAATAATTCTGCAGTGGGCTTGAAGCTACTTATTTGCCATAGGCAAATAGAAGTTATCCCTTTATGTAGCTATATATATATATCTCCATGTCTTACCTCTATTACTGTTAATACTGCTCTTAATAATAAGGGTGTTCTGGTTGTCTTCTAGTTCATATTTGCTACTTCTGTATCTCAGAAGTATACTGTAACATTTCTCAGCACTTATTGATAAAGAGCTACGAGAAAACGATTGCACAAAAGGTGTATTAGTAGCATACAAGCTTTGCTAGGAAATCTTAGCAGGCTGGGCAGAATTTTGCATATTTCTGGAAGATGATGTTTGTGCAAGGGTAGTTCTTCTGGTAGCTGCCAAAGGTATCATCTAGGAGCCCAGCCCCAAATATGAAGATTTTATGAACCATTTGCGCAGAAGTTTTCTCTAATCTCTTAAATTAAAATTTGGGTGAACTGTCATGCTTGCCTGATGCTGATATATGAGCACTAATATCTTTCACTGAGCCAAAGAGAAATGAGAATCTATCTGTTGTCAGGAAACGCTTCACTCCTTGCAAGATCAGGCCGTGCAGACACTGATCCCAACTCAACGCTGGAAGGCTGGTGGATCTGGAGAGATCTCTCTGGAGAGAGCCTGCCGCTTGCTTGCAATGCTTGCCACTTCCACACATCTTCTGAGTGGCCTCGGTTAGGCTGTTCATCCAAGTTGTGCTATGTTTCCCTGTTTCCAAGACAAAGATAGTAATACTTACCTTGCTGAAACATGCTTTCCTCATTGTCTGCCGAGGACTTTTGAGCTCCTTGGTTGGAACTGCAATGAGCGCCGCTCCTGTAAAACGTGGTAGCGCCATTCACTGGTTCTCCCTACAAGGAGCAGACGCTCCCCAGGAAGAGGCAGTGATTTCCTTGCCTTGAGGAGCTGGTGCCACGCACACTTGAAGAGGCTTCCCCAGCGCGACTGCGCTGCCTGACCTCCAGTGAGTGGGTGTGTGAAAGGCAAGGAGATAGCATTTCCTCCACAGACATACACACCCTCTGACCCAGACTGGAGAAGAATCTGCTTCGCAGAAGGTTTGCTTCAAGGGATTTTCCACATGTATTTTATTATGTTGGAGCTGATAGTGGTGACAAGTTGCACATTAAGTAACTGTTTCTTCAAAAATGTGCTGTTTATATTCTCTTTAGGAAAAGTGATGTAATACTGGGTTTCTCAGATAAACAAAGTCATTTGATTAGAGAATATGTTACTTGCTCTCTCTGCCCAATACCTACTAATTTTAGGCCTTGGTCTTTAGGTGAGCATAACCTGCATGTTTAGGGACAAATGTATTTGTATTCACTAAGTAAGTAGCCACCAGGGTTTCCACCAGGGAAATAAGTTTAGTGTGCTGTTAATAATTTGTTTTTGAAAATATCGGCAAGGTCCTCAAGCACAAGTCAGCGAAACATGTGGTCCTAATCATTCCCTTAAAAAGGAGACATGGTCTATTTTCCATTAGGAGTGGTGCTTACAGCACGTGAATAAATACAGAATGAGCTTTACACATGTATTATAAGTGTAGCATGTGTATGCATGCATTCAAACATGCATGTACGTGTGCACTTAGGCATACGCCCAGTGAGTGCAACATGATGGCTGCTGTGACGCAAACAAGCTTACAGAACATATTGGTTGGGGAAGAATTGGATTTTTTTAAATATATATATATATAAAAAATCTATATTTTATTTCAACCAACAGTTAAAAATCTACATTTGTAGCATGTAATTGGGATAGAGGAGCTATGTAAAATCCTTTATAAAGAGGTTGAGGTTTGAATGCATTTCTCGGAACAAAATACAAAGTGGCAAGAAAGATGCAGCCTCTACATGGTGCTGTGCTGTACTAGCCCTTGACTGGACTAGTCATATAACTATGTATAGACTACTTTTTAACCTACTCAGTTAGGAAGGCACAGAGAGGCCTTCTGATGGCACCACTTTCTCTTATGAGAATTTGCATGAGGAGATAAATAGGCTGAGGTGGCTGAGGAGCAAAGCAGCCAAGGTGTTGTTTCCAATTTCTCTGGCTTCTGCTAGCTTTGTACTTGACACTGTAACATTCCCAAGGATAAAACCTGGGGGAGAAAGCAGTGCCTGTTCCTGCCTCGAGCCCTTTCTGTATAGGCCAGGTATGAAGCAGATCATCAACTGCATCTTTTCTGGAAGAGCACTGCTGTGTAAGCTTTGCCTCAGCAAAATTTGCTTCTGAGATAGGCTGCTTCAACCCGATCATTTGAAAATATGGAAACTGACATACCAAAATGCCTGTGGAAGAAGGATACAAGGCTCCCTCATTGTCTTGTAGGCATGGTAACATCTGTATTCTCATTTATTTATCCACTTGCGGGTATTTATTCTTTTTTTTTTTTAAGCTGCACAGACCTCTAGATACAATCTCACTAATACCAAGCCAGGAACTTCCTGAGCAGTGCATTTGTACAAGAATTCACACCACTGAATGCTAAAATTTCATTCAAGAATTTTGGAAGTCATTGATGAGAGGAAGTTTCATTTCTTTCTCAAGCACTGAAGCTGCTTTATATTTGACTATAAGTAAATCTGTGGCCTGGATTTACTTACAGTTTATTTTATTATTCTCATACACCATTTTTTTTTCCTGTGATTGGAAAAAAACAGATAGGAACCAGATCTTCTGTGTTTTTCAAAGCTTTGTGTGTATGCTTTACATCAAATAGTTTAAAAGTTAACATCTTCTTTTTATTTAATAATAGTGGGCCAAAACTGCAAGATGTTTAGTTGATGAGACCTCTACTACTTGAAGTAGTTCCACTGATTTCTTTGGTGTATTTTGCTGTGTGAAGTTCAACTTGTGTGAGTAAAGAGACCAGAATTTAGCCTAGTTTGATTTTTTTTTTCTTAATCTCAGAAATATACATAAATTAGAAGTAAATTGTGTCTCCCAGGAAGAGGTCAATTTGCCAAGCTTCAGGGGAAACTTTTGCCTTCTCCTCTTCTCTTGTAAGACCTGCGAGCTTTCTGCTTCAGGTTTCGTGGGAGACTAAACTCCATCCAAGGGCACGCTATCAAAAATCTAAAGGGACCACTGTATAAATGAGACCATTTTAGAAGGAGTTGAATCGCACAGATTTCAAATCAACCTCTTTAGCTGTGTGGTTTCTTTTCTCCCACTTCCTTCACAAGAAATTTTTCAAGAAGGATCACTTGTATGTTTTTTCAAGTCAAACTTTGGCCTGTCCAAGCTTCATTGCTGCACTGTGGCGTGATTCAGATGTGAAGGGTGCTGCTCTGATGTTGCATAATTACATTGGTGGTATATATTAGACAGTCTCACACATTATATATGTATTTATATGTAATATCTACAGCTGGGGACTTCATTAATTGTTTCAAAATGAGTGAACAATTGCCTCATATATTGGTTTCTATCTTTAGTGTAACAAGTCATACTGCCACCATACATCCAGATGAGGTATCATCCTTTAAAGATAAGCATGTATGTGTTTATCTATTTGGCAGCTGCACTACAAACTTCATATACAAATGCATTCCCAAAATCACATTTCTGAGGCTGAACTCATCATTACCTTAAGGTTCTGCAGTTCCTATTGCATTTACCCAAATTGCTGCATCTGGTACTTTTGGCAGTGGATACAGTTATGCAGGTTTTTCTGCAGATTATCAAGATAAATCTCTCTCTTCCTCCCCCTCCCGACACTTGCTGTATTGTCGTCGCTGATCCTTTGTCTTATGTGCTATTTTCAGTCTTGTTTACAAATGAGGGAAGATATATCAATTCTCAAAAATAAATATGTTCTTGTAAGCCTTCATTCAAGTCAACATTCCTTCTTTGAGAAAACTGCCTGAGCATATCCATAACTTTGACAGGACTTTCAGCATGTACTTAAAATACTTAAATGCTTAACTGAATAGGGATGGTCTAAATCTTTCCTGAATCAGAGCCATAATTTTTGATGTGTCAGTTACAGGACCCATTGCAAAATCTCCTTTGGGAGACTAGTCTAGATAATGTGAAAGACAGAGAGGTATCTTTGCAGGGAAGCTTCATTTCACATTTTATTTCATCTGGCTTTGTCCTGGGAATACCAGTTACCACTGGCTATCATAAAAAATGAGTAGATTACTCTACTAGGCTGTTGTTAGAGTTTCATCTGTGTCACCGCAGAAAGTTTACTCTGCCTTTGCTGTCTAGTGTGAGAGTGCAGTGTGCTGAAGAATGAGTTTCCATGCGGAAATCTCACATTCTCTCTTTTAGCTGCACATTGCCACCACTGCTTCATTTGAAAAAAATCTGTGTTGTATTAAAGCTATCTATCACCTTGGCAAACTGGGGGAGAGGAGCAAAGAGGAGTTAGACTGGAGGAGAGGCCAACTCTTATTCATCAAAATACACCAAATGGGTATTTTGATGACGATGTTAAATTAGTTCAGAGACATCTGAAAAAAAAGCTGTGCACCTGATTTTCAGATTTTTTTTTTTAAAAAGCAACTATTAAATTAGGGAAGTGAACGGACTTTGAAGAAACATATCCTCAGTCCCCACTGAAATCAACAGAAGCTGACAATATTCTGTCCTTAGCTGTCAGACTAGATTGTTAAAGTGTAAAAGATAGACATATTCAGAGAAAAGATGCTTCAGGGCAAATGATTTATTTGGACGACATGTTGCCCTGAAGACCCTTGCTCTTGGGCAAAGAATTCTCTCAACTTGCTTTTCATAGCTGATAGTCAGATAACACTTGCTGAAGGAATCCTCTGTCAAAATAGGAGAAACAAGTTCCTTGGTGTTCATGAACTCTACGGATAATATTCCCTCCAAGGGCAATGCAGCAGTCATTGGTGGTGGTGAGAGGGGAATGGATTGATACTTCCTGGTGTCTCAATTTCCACTCCCAAGGCTTTGATCAAAAACAAAACAAAAACAAACAAAAAACTGACACAAAAGAAGTTGTTTACATCTTGTTTACTGTGCAAAGAGCATCTGAGAGAGACTTACTGCAGAGCCTCTAATGTGCAGCAGCTTGTCTTCAGTTGGAAAATTATCAGCATCTCAGTGCTCTGTCTGCAGCCTTTTTTCAAGTATCAGCTATGTAATTCACATAGCCTCCTGATACAGATAGTTTAGGAAGGCTCTCGTTTTTTTCTGTCAACAATTGTGAGATCTCTCTGTGAATCCAGAACCCTGTACACAAAAGAAAGTCACAAAAAGAGGGGAAAAAAAATTTGAAATGCGCCTGTGTCAATTGAAGCTGTGATACAAGACTGCTTGAGTGGTTTAAGAATACTTTTTTTTGTTGGTCATGGTTATGAAATCAAAAAATACACCAAACTTTCAAAACTTCTGATACGAACTAACATCTAGAAGCCATACAACATTGCAGTCTTTTTGCTATTGATATGAACTAAAATCTAGAAGCCGTACAACATTGCAGTCTTTTGCTATCTGACCAAAAATATGAGGTGATAGGTGGTTAGAGTATAGAAACTTCCAAAGAAAAAAAAAAATATCAAAAGTTAATCATAGTGTACTACTTTTTCTGTGTTATCAAATGCTTGTTCATGATTTCTAACTTTACTGTTTTGACACCTACGTTTGGTTTAAGCATATAATTTCAAAAGTTGACGTCATCTCTATAATAACATATATCCCTTCCAAATCTGTAACTTTTTCACTTATACATCTCAAAGCTCTTTGCTAAAGAGGTAGATAACAGTATCGTCATGTAGCTCTCAAGGGAGCTGAAGCACTGGGGCAGGATTAGGACAAGAGTTAGGCCTGGGGCAAGGGTTAGGACAAGAAATGGGATCTCCTGTATTCTGGCAAAATTTTTGCTTGAATACCCTTTGTAATTTTAGGATCATAGAGAAGGACATAGTATTTTAATTTCTTCTTTGGTCTGTGAGCTGCTTAATCTTGAAAAAGGCACAGTGAAGCCCTAAGCTGTGAGCTGAAATTGTGTAAAGCATCACTGATTTTTGTTGTTTTCATAGTGAAACATGGTGGTTTCAATTTGGTTTTTAGTATTTTTTTTTTCTTTTCATATGTGAAGGTTGGAGCAAAACTAAGAAAGATTTTAAAAAAAAAAAAGCTAACAGGCAGAAAAAATGATTAAATTAAAATATCCAAGCATTGCTCGACTTTACGCTATACCTTTCCGCTGGATAAAGGAAATACAAGCAGTATGCAAGTGAATCAGTACTATTCAGTAGAGAATTCTGTGTTCTCAGTTCTTGTCATGAAGGAAATGAAGATAGAGAGCATGTTATGACAACTCTGGCAGGTAGTGACTGATTTTTAAAATGTTTTTAAATTTTATTTTATTCCTTTACTGTATTTGAATCGAACCTTTCAAATCTACTTTCCTATGTAAACCAGTTTCTCAAAGAGTTGCCTTGACTGTCTGATGTGAAACTAAAAACCTGTGCTTGACTTTTGGCTAATACATCACATAATGCTGAGATGACGCTCCTGTCCAGATGGAAGTACTCAGTTCGTTGTTCATCCATCGTGGTCAGAGTGTGTCCTGGGGGTTGGCCTGTTTGGTCTATCTTTGTTTCTGTCCTTTTGCCTGCATGGGTAAATAATTTCTAGTGCCTGTGTGATAACTAGGGCTTTATCCTAACATATAGATCTGTGCAATATTTTTATAGATTATTTTAGTAAAGATAAAAATTAATTTTGTTAGGGCCTGATTGCTAATAAATGGTAGTTAAAAGAATATTTTGTCATTATTTATGTGAAATAAAATCCTCTCATTGTAAAATAGCGAAAGGGTTTTGTAAATCTGTTAGGCTTTTGGACCTTACACTTAAATATATTTACTCAGGTATATGTGTATATTTATGTTACTTACATATAAAATTTAAGAATTTGGGAGAAGAAATATAAAATAAAAACAAAACAAGAAAAGCCGCAGATGTTTACAACCAAAGCAAGTGTATGATTTCCTACAATGAAAATTTTGATAAATGCTAAGTTGCGGAGGGCAGTCTGCAAGATAGTGATGCTAACAATTTGAGCGACATGTCCCATATGTATTAACTGGGCAGGCAGTGCCAAAGGAAGCAGTGCAACACTGAGCTGTGTTTCTTACTGACAGTAAGAAAATACACACACACACACACACAAAAAAAAAAGGTTTATAAGTATGTGATCTGTGCCAGATTTATGTGAGAGATCAGGTTAAATATTTCAATCATCACTATTGTAGAGTTATAACTTAATTGCTGGACATTGTGTAGAATTGGCAAAAGTACAAATGGTGAAATGCTTTCAGCAATCTGAAGGATATAAGCTTAAGCTGTAATCTTTTTGACCTTTGATTTTAATAATTCTTTTATGTTTTAAACCTTTAGGCTGAGATTTGATGCATTTTCCATGTGCTTTTGAAAGAAGAGATGAATATACTGCTGCTTAATTAGTAGCACAGCAACTTTTGTTATGCTTTGTGATATTACATAGCAATCCAATTGAAAGAGGAGGAAAATTGTGGGTAAACATGAATAAATAAGGAAGTGATTAGATTATATGAAAACTGTTTAGATACTGATGGAAGTTTCTGTAATCTGCTAATGGCAGTAAGTAAAGTTTAATTACTAATGCCAAAAATGAAGACCGAACCTGGAAAGGAGGGAATTTTTTTCTACTTATTACCACTTATGATTTTCTAAAAGCTATCCATATGGGTCCACTTGGTCTGGAGTTATAGGCAAGTTGGTCTCCAGCCAGATGCTCCATCTCCTTGAGCTCACACCTCTCTATAGAGCTCTAATGTTCCCCTGAAGAGCACTTTTTTTTTTAGACTCTCTAATTTAGATTTGGCAGTTGAAGCATGATGGCGATTGAATGTTTTGAGAACGAGCAATAAATAAAGCTTTAAAACTTCCATTGTTTTGTCTCTCAGTTGCTGTGCTATGTGGTTGCATAAGCATCCGTAAGCTAATGTTGTGGAAATCATATTGGATTACATCGGCTAAGGTCACATTTTGGTTAAGATTTCTCCCTTTCTTATTTTCTTTCTCCTTTCTTTCTTTCCTTTCTTTTTTTTTTTTTTTTTTTTTTTTTTTTCTATCACCAAAGCTCCAGTTTATCCTCATTTTTGCCATAAATAGAGAAATATACTGCAAGCAAGGGGTATTCTCTTCTATGAAACAGTGTCCAACAAGAAATTGATTCAGGTAGGAAGGTAGAGCTTGGCTAATCAGAACAGCATACACCTACTGAAACATGATTTCACTTTTTTTATCCTCCTCATAAACGCCACGTAATCGTCCTCTCTTCTTCTACCCTGACAACCCGTTGTTTTGCCTCTGCCTGCTCAGTGTTTGATCCGCATGTCATGTGCTCTGTGCAAGCCCCAGGAGGCCACAGGGATTTGTACCTCTATCTAACAAGGTAAAAAGTTACTGTGGAAAAAATGATGCATCTCTATGATGGGGCAGCTTGTTCTCCATCCTCCTGCAGAGCTTAGGAGGCAGCAGATGATGGTGGGTGTCTTTTGGCTGCATGTGGTGAAGCTACTTTGGTCCCAGACTTGCTTCTGTGTCCCAGCTGTAATCTTGGGATTATAGCAGTCATGGAGCTACTTGTGTAATGCAGAACAAGGACCAAGAGAAAGCACGTTTAGATCACTGTAGAAGGTGTGAAAGTTGAACCCTCTACCAGAAAACAGTAGTGCTGATAGGCAATTAAAAAGAAATTTACTAATACTGGTTCATGAAATTACCACCTTCTTCACCATTGTCTGACATTCCTCATGTAAGCGTGGCAAATGTCTTTGAGATAATGGTTTGCTGTTTTACACAAACTACATGTACCACTGCAGCTGAAAGGCACCCAGCATCATCTACTGCCTCCTGAGCTCTGCAGAGGATCCAGAACATGTTCCCACCATAGAGATGCATCATGTTTTTCATGATGCACTTGCTTCCAGGAATAAGCTGCCAGAGCAGGAGGTCCTCTTATGTCCCTGACGTGCCCACACTCCCCCAAACCCTGGTAGCCCTGTGCATGTGAAAGACTGCAGGATTCTTATTTCTTTCTTTATCCTGTGGGCAGTGTACCTTGGCTATGTAGATATCCTACAGCTGAAAAAAAGCTGGCACATTACAGTGTGCCAAGCCGTATACACAAAACAGTGTTTGGCTGAACAGGTCAGGCTGAATTAGGTCAGAAACTGAGACCATGAAAAATAATCTGTACACTGCCAGGGAAGTTCTACAGTGTATTTATCTGTAGCTTCACGTGAAGGAACACAGAAATGCCCCTTAAAAGTATGTGGTAGTATTTCATTTTATCTGCTTCATACTCTAGATCAAAACTGGGAAGTATCAGGTTCTTTCTCCCTTAATATATATAATACTTATTCGTTCCCGAAGGGTAAATGTAAAGTATTATTGTTTTATTGTTATTAAAAGTTTGGCTCATCTTCCAAAATATGTGGATTTATAAAGTTTGCAAAATTGCACTGGAAATTTCACAATAGACTTTCTTCTAAAGTTTCTGACCTTTTCTTCTTCTGATTGGACTGCAACAACCATTCTTACAGTATTCTGGGAATTCTCTTTCTTGTTTTGTTTAGAAGCAGGAAGAGCACATTAATTTTGAAGGAGACACAAAGAATTGCACTTTTTCTGACGCTCCAGAAATAGTTCAAACCAAGGTTTGGGTGAGAGTTTTTGTTTCACATTTTCTTCCTTTCCTTTAAGGAGTCTGATTCATTTTAACACGGTTTGGAATTGGAACAAATTATGGCAGCAGGGGAAAACAAACTGATCTATAGTGGAGAGTAGGTCAAGTACATGCTGTTGCATTCCCCATGCCTTCTGCAGGCAACATCTAACCTTCCTTCTTTCACACTTTCCACATTTTCTGTCTCCCAGTAGATGCTACCTAAAGAATGAGTGCTGTTGATGCTTTGCTTTGCTCCTCTCTCAGCCAGGATTTCTTGTACTTCGTGGCCGTGTTCTGGAAAATGTTGATGGTTGCATTGTACCACCTCTGCTGCTTTCAGCCGCTGAGCCCCTTGAGTGTGCTGAGGTTAATTGTATTATACACCTACAAATCCTGTTCCAGAATAAAACTGCTTAGGCAGAAAAAAAAATTAAATTTTTTTTTCTTGAGAACAGAGTTGTTGGAAAAAGACAGTGTCAGCATAACTATAAAGCTTCCCAGGTCTTCCATGGTGATATGCCATGTGGATGCTTTTATTTTCAATGGCCACCATTTTGTGGTTTCCCTTTCAAAGGCTATGTAAAATAAAGATGCACTTAAGTGTGAAATGTGTGTCTACGGTGGGATATTCAATAATATCTTTTTTTTTTTCCTGCAAAAGCTTTTTTCCTCATGCCCTAAGTGTTCAGTAGCATGTCCTGCTCTGCTGTTTGCAAGGTACAGAATTTCACTTGAGATATCTTGGTCACAGTGTAGCTCTTAGAGGACTTGCTGACCATGAGCTTGGCAGCCTCTTCAGCACCACTGCTGAGGGTGGTGCCCGGAAGTCATGCGGAGGCTCCTGCTGTGTCAGCAAGAGGAACATCTGGCCATGTAGTAAGGACTCGTCACAGCACTGTGCGTGTTGAGTACAAAAACAATAGATGTGAAGGACTGGGGAAGAACAGTCAGGACACATAACTCAAAAATGTGATATTGCTGTTAGGCTGAACTGATGTGCCTTTTGTTTTAGGTCTAGAGGCAAATGGGGGACTGCAGGTATCATCAGTGCTTTTGCTCTCTTTTTGCTTGAATTTTTTTTAAAGAAAAAAAGAAAAAGCTCTTCTTCTCAAAATTTCAAACAGTTTTATCTTCCATAAGATTCTCTGCTATATGTGGAAATATTCAGTGGTTAACCAGGAAATCATTTCATTTTTATTTTGCTGTTTTAAAATTGACAGGGATAGATGGGTTGACAGATCTTGGATCCCTATATTGAACAGAAAAACAGTTCAAAAAAAGATTGCAAGCCTCAGAAAAGCCTCAGTTAGACTGCCTGAACTCCGTGCACATAAATAATAAGCTTTTGGTAAAGTCCCAAGGCTGCAAGGTAAAAACTGCAAATCCTGATAAATTAGCTATAAATTATGTTCCTCAGAATAGATGAGTATACACTTGGAACTAAAACATTTTAACAATCCATTAGCCATTTGCTTTTTATTGAAATCAGAGGAAAAGCACATCTGTCACACAAACAAAAATATATAAGTATATTTTTTGAAATTGTCAGAATTCTTCTGTCAGTTTTTCTTCTAACGCTTTACAGAAATGACTTAGGAAAATGCTGATATTGCCACTTACTTTGGCTGCTGGACCCTTTGCTCTACTGGCAGGATTTTATATTTTCTCCTGTATTTAGAATCTTCTACCTCCTTTTCTATCTGAGTACCTTCTAGCATAACATTAAGCAGTGAGGCTAACATTCGTCACATCCTGTTTGCTCTTTATCTTATCCTCTCTTGAGGAATAGATTGATACCTTCTGAATAATGTATGATCTCATAGATTTGCTTTTCAAAATGTTTATGTTACTTCAGCTCTATGCTAGCAAGGTAGGGTCAAAGAAACTTGTGTTAACATATGTTCAAAAGTGGTGAAAAGGAAGGGGATGCTCAGTTCCTGTAAACCGAGTTTTTAGCTTCTACAGATCCATACACACACAGATTTCAGGTTGAAAGACAAATTTCCGTGTCTTGTGCCTCCATTAATTCCAGGCTGAATGGTGCTGAATGTTACTTTGTCCATACTTATATACTTAAATACTTATAGCATTTTGCATGAGGAAAGGTAAGATAAATATTCTTTGAAGTCTTTGTTATCTCAATATTTAGATGCTACTTTGGATTGATAAGAAAGATCATGAATTGTGGAGTTGATTGAGCTCCTGGATGTTTGGAGCTGGTCCTGCCTTTTAGATACTAGTATAGTCTTACATGACACATTGCACATGGGACATGCCACAGTGTCTGATCCTGTTCCTACCTCCTTTCAGCAGTGTCTCATACTCCTGCTGTTGTCATAGAGAAACTTGCCCCTGGAATACTTTTGTGCCTTGGATAATGTTATGATGCCAAATCTGATGAATCATCATTCATTTTCTACATGACTTTGGCAGAAATCAGAAAGGAGTTTTAAAATTCCCCTTTGGTCTTCATGTTCCTACCTGCAGGAAACTGTATGTTATATGGCAAGTGTGCACAGAGGCTCTTTGAGTTTGGATGCATATTTTAATTTTATGAAATGAACATGGTTTATTGATTCATGTTGATACCAATGGATCTTTGCCATAAAAGCATTTGCCTTTGCAGTCCTTTACCAGGGTGAAAGGCTCTCTGTCAAAACCTTTTAACCCACCCCAGCACAAAATCAGTGAAAGGACAGACTCCTTCCTTAGTCATTTCTTATGCAATAGTGGTCTTTTGCTTTATTTGAAACAAACCCTTCTCAGCACTGCTATAACTTGCCATGATTGTCTATTTCTGACAAATTACAATGGGTAATAGCTGATGTGAGAGTTTGTATGATAGGCATTAGGCTAGGAGCTGACAAGGAAGCACTGTTCAGAAGAGACTAAAGAGATTAAAAGGGAGAGTCAGGAGGCTGGGGGGAAGGGATATTCCTTGCAAACTTTGTCAGCTTTTCCATAAATATTGGTTCAGAGCAATAAAAGTGGATTCTATAGCTTTAAGAGTGAGTCTTAAAACCTTCTAGAGAAGAAGAGGTGACTTGTACCAAACATTAGCATAACCTACTTGAAGACAAAATGTGTGGAGCGCCTTATAAAGTTAAAAGTTTCGTTCCTTTAAACTGCTATACTACCGCTAGGTAGCCTAACTAACGCTGTTAGACAATACAGTTACTCTGTTCTGTCACTTCCTCAACTAAAATTCCTGTATTGAAAACATTATTTTGGTTAAAGTACGGATGATATACAGATAGTATGACTACATAAAGAAAAATAATCTCTATATTTTTAAAAAGAAAAAAAAAGTCCTTATTTCTTCTTCCTGTTATTTGTATCCTGGAGGCAGCAACAAAAGAGTTTTAAAATCTTTCATTTAAGTAGCATAGAAACTGAACTATGTTTATCTGTTTTTTAGAGTTAATTTTGCAGGCATTATGGCTATATCCGCAAACCATCCACGTTTGCCTTTTCAGAATGTGATTATTGCTCATAAAAGTAGTTTTAATTGAATGCTTATGTCATGAATGGCGTGTAGCACGCTTAAAACTACATGCCTCTACTTATATGACTATAGTTTATTTTTTAGAGCTCCCTATGTAACAATACTGGGAAATTACTAAAGGCTTTTTGCTATTCAGCAGGGTGATTTTAAAAGATATTACTGTTACATTGGGCTGTTGGCATTGTTGCTTAGGAATAAAAGCTTACAAAAATTATTCTTTCTCTCTTTCAAAAAAAGCCACATCTAAAAAGGTCACAAAAGGAAACACACAATTAAAATAATCTCTTTGCTATATCTGAGATTAACTTGGACACAGATGTTTCAATTTATAGTTTGATCTGGCATAATATATACATTTAACAAAATCCTGTTTTGTATTGCTTCTATAAACACCAACGTCCGATAAAAGCACGTTGGCTTTTCTGCCATCTACTTGAATCAGAAACCTCTGAGCCAGTGCTTAGAAAGCAGCTTTCGATATTTGAAGACTTAACCCTTTCTGCATTTGGCCACAGATTTTCTTAGCATTTTCCCTGCTTTTCAAACAGCAAATCCTTCTGTGGCTTTCTGAATTTGAGCTGCTGTAGATAATTATTAGACTTTGTTCTTGCTGCACTTAAAGATGAAGTGATTCGACACTGCATTACTGCTCATTTCCGGGCCATGCTGTAACCATTAAATTTCCGAGATACTATCTGGGAAATTATTGACATTATTAATGCAACATGACTACAATGTTTCCCTCTCTGCTGTTTGCCAGGCAAACCCACCTGTCTGTAAAGGGAAACGACTTTGGCATGATCGAAATCTTTATGGAAGGTCGTGAATAAGCAGCTTTGTTCTTTGATGCCATCTCTTTGCCAAAAGCCATTTTCCGTTTTCCTGCAAATAGTATTACCTAAACAAATGAATTGCTTCCTCAGAATTACAAATGCCACTCAGGGGTGGGATGCTTTTTATATCCCAAATGTGAAGTTACATAACTTCTGCTAGGGTTTATCCAAGCAAAGTCAGTCTACCATAGAAAACAATTAGGATAATTAACACAGAACAGCACAGTAACCACTAATGAAGAAGAGTACAACAACTAGAAAAATACCTGACAGACAGATTGCAAATTTGGAGAATGCTGAATATTATATCCAACCTCTTGAGTTTATCTTCACAGTTCATTTGGCACCTGCAATAAGGAGGTAGATATTGCTGTATAAACAGGTTTTGACATGTTTTAGTAAATATGCCTGTGTTCTATCTATGTCCTGCCTTTCCGTTGTCATTTCTAATGCTGGAGGGTTTAATCTTGCAAACACTCCCAAGTGTGGTGGTTCTTACTCTGTGCAGTTCTGTTCATCTTGGTAGCTACGACATTTGGTAGTAAGTGTAAAGTCGTGCTCTTATTCTCTCATTTAGGATGTGACTGCAGCCTTCATGAAAGTTTAGGGAAAAGTCATATCACTGAAGGGAAATGAGGGAAACAACAAACCAGTAACCAGTGAATGAAGGAATATAGTCCTAACTCAAAAATAAAAAAATGGAATCTGTAAGAGACTGTATTTCTGCAGCAGTATAAATCCATACTTATTTTGATGTGTTGCTCAGAATAAAAAGACAAGAAATTGAAACAGTTACCCAAAATGCATCACAAACTTAGGAATATAATTTAATAGGTCTCTGCTGTTAATTTACACTGCCATGTGGCCTGTTGGAAAGACAAAAAGTAAGGTAGGTCCCTCCAAAACAAAAAACCCAACTTCCTCTTTCTAATAAGGTACAGATATCCTTCAGGGCCACCTCTAAACCCCAATTAAGAGATGAGTCTTCTGAACATGTCTGCCCAACACAGAGAGGAGGAACAGGTCTGCTGCAGGAGGGAGGATGCACTTGGGTTAGTGATGGAAGCTAACCTGGGAAGCTAACCCAAGCGTTGGGAAATCTACCTGTGCAAGGTAGCTGTTGGTGTAAATTTTGCTGATATCTACCTCTATTCTTTGAAAAATGAGGGTGGCCTTATATTTCAAGTCACCTTTTATTTGCACCAGCATGGTAGTTCCCCGTAAATCCGTGAGAACATCCAGAGTCTGCACGGATAAGCCACGGTGAGGTAGGGAAGAAAGCATTTAAAATTTGTTTTGGCAGAAATTGGTTAATTAAGTCTGTTTAGCATTACACAAGATCTTAGCTTGGCCGACTTACTATCTTTGTTAAATATGTGGGTTCCCAGGAGTAAATCTGCATGAAATGTCTTAGTTTTGTTTAATTTTTTTTTTAATCCGGAAAACAAAAAAAACCTGTGCAATTGCATACATTTAACTGAAGAAATATGTATGTTTGCATTTTCCCATGAAACCACCTTTTTCATGAAGAAGAAAATCTGTGGCTGAAGCTGTTAGTTTTAGATCCCATATTGAGGGAAAAAGAAGTATTTCCTTTATGTTATGGCGCATCACCCTTAAAATGAGGAGCATAGATTCACATAGAAAAGCTGAGTGTGATATATTAATGACAGTGTTTTAAGACTGTATGTCAAGAAGAACAAATCAAGTCCCTCTCCGGTGTCTTGGATAGATGATTTGAGACAGTTGCCCCACATAATCTTCATGGAGTCAACAGCTGTTGCTAGACTTGGGTTAAGTAATATCTCTTCTCTTATTAGTCAAATGTTTAAAGTGTCAAATGTTTAAAGGAAATTTATTGAGGCTGTGGTAGTATTTTCTGATTGTAGAAAGAATTTCCTGGAGCGAGAGCCTGATTCTAGACGACCAAATAGACTAAAAGGGTATGTGGAATATGTTAGAGTTGCAGCAAAGTGTCCTTTGGGACCTGCCAGTTATCTTTTCATATGAATACTACAAAGCCTCTCTTTTGCAGAGAGTAGATTCAAGTAGATTCAAATTCTATTTTTTTTTCCTCCAAGCTATAGGAGTAAATTGTGGGAATATAGAAATATTTTAGCTTTAAAGGAAATTAACATAAATGAATATTATCTATTTCCAAATATGATTGATTGTAAATGTAATTTACAAAAATCTTTTATACAACTCTGAATTCATTCTTTGTTCTTAAATTCCATCTGCTAAAATTACTGGTGTGCTTAATGTGAAGAAACAAACTAGAAAAAGTGGTTTAAGGGCTTTTCAAACTAAAGAATACAACAAATCAGAAATCAAAAAGTAAGTCAGTGCAAAAGTCTTCTCTCATAATTCCTGTGGTCCTTTTTGCTCACATGCATTGAAGACTTTTGCACTGACTTACTTCGCAGTGAGTGACTGCCACACGAATTATTAAAAAGCAAGTAGGGGTGGTAAAATTTTCTTTTTCCAGATCTGTACCTGTTGCTTATTTCCCCTTTCTCCACTTCCTTAATCTAAAGGGTATCTCTGGGCAAAGCGCAGCTTGTGAACAGAGATTTACATTATTCTGAGTTTCACTGTGGGGCACGAGAAAGGCCCAAGTTTTGAGCCTGATTCTTTGGATCAAAAGATGACAGAGGAGGCAGTTCTACTGTTACTAAACTGTTGTAAAGTTTTTAAACATTGCCTTTTACAGCAAATAGATGTTCAAGTAGCTATACAGCACATACACATCCAATATCCATTGCTATCATACTGTAATGTTAAGTAAAGTCTTGGCTTAGTCTGTGCTTCATTTGACACTCACTCTAGGGAAACCTGACTCATTATATGTCTTTGGCTTGATTTTTTTTTTTTTTTTAGCTCAACTTAATGGTCAAATTATTACTGAGAATAACTTGCAGTAAAACTGAGTGCAGTGGTATAAGAGTAAAAGTCAATCTCTAAATGAACAAATTATTCGTGTAACACTGTTAGTTGCAAATGTAAAGGTAATGAATGGCTGCTATAGTCTATTTTCCATCTGTTTTTAGCAGACTGTTTATCTTTCTTTTCTCCAAAATGCTCTGGTATCTAAGAGCTCATTTAGCAGGCTTGTTACTGTGGTAATTGAAGAAACGCTACCTTTCTCTAGTACACATCTGTGGAGCTTTTTGAATTGTTATTGTGTCGCCATGCTTAGGACAATAGTTTGAGTTAAAGCCAAAGATAGCTTTGACTCATTTGCTATCAGGGTACTAATGAGCTCTGCAGACATTTCAAATACAGTTTTTCCCTCTTCAGCCAGGTGTGGCTTAATCCAGTCTATTTTTCCCATAAGCAATATGATGTCCAGTATGTAACTTTCCACTTGTACTGCAAAGAATCTTTCCAAAAGGTTATAGTCATGCTTTTTGCAATACAGAAGAGGTTTTTGCTGATTTTTTCCCCCCCTCATGTTAGATTACTACCAATTTCCACTCTGAAAATCTGATGGCTTGAGAAAGACTATTTTTTTCCTCAAATTCACAGATTATGAAGTGTACTATACTTTTTCTATATGTTTTCTGGCCATACAACTAACTATGTTGTAGTAAAGTAAAAGAGTAAAGTAAAAGATTTTCTATTGAGTTTATACTAGGGGATTTTTTTTTCCTAAATGCTTCAGCAGTAAAGTGAACAAATTGTGTTCACATTCTAAGGAAGGAAAATGAGGATTTAATACTGTAGTAAAAGCACTGGTGTAGTTACAAGTAAATTTATCAGGAATTCACTCTTTTTGATTGATGTGTGAAGTGGAAGCATGTAGGCCATTAAAAAAATCTTGTTTAAGTTTTGATAATTCATGCTGCTGCTGCTTAGAGAATGTGTACATTTGCGTGTTCTGCTGTTAGTCTGTTTGAAGCCACATAGTTAAACTGTAAGATTTTTTCACTAGTAAAAATCCTTGTATCATGGATGTTCTGTGCTCTGCTCCAGCTCCCGGAGAAGGATGCCAGTTTTATTTCAATGTTTCTGACTCATTCTGCAAAGCACAATTTTGACTGTGTTGAATTGCCAGAAAGTCTCAATTCTGCTCTTTAATGCAGTTGGTAAGTTTGCGCTGTAAAAACTGTATAAGCTCAGTATTTTTTTAAATTAGATGTTAGCCAATTAATTAATTTCAGAAAATCTTCTGGTTACAGATTACATTTTCTACAAAGCCACCCACACTTATGCTGTGATTTTGTTGTGAGAGTGTGGCAATACTGTCAGCATTGAAACCAATGCCCTACCTTGAGCATTTGCATTACTTCCCATTTTTTTCAGTGCTTTTAGATATTGAGATTCCAGTGGTTTTATCTAGACATGCTACCTGTGACTTCACTGTGCTTTCTCTGCTCTTGTTAAGATTATGGAAGAGCATCCCAGAACACGACTAGCATGTGTCCCATGGACCACAGCAACTTTCTGGTGTCAGTAAATGATTCAATTTTGTGCTAGCACATTGATTTCTCAAGAGGAACACTGCTATCCCAATGGACTTCTTGATTAAGTCATACTTATAGCACCATGCAGCCCTTATCTATCCATCTGTTTTTGGACCATGAGGTCTCCTCTGAGAAAATGCATCTAGCTGTAGAGATGATGGTGATAATGCTTCTGTATTCCTGTCCTTAGTACAAGTGTTGGTACTTGGGACTGAAACAATGTTTTGAAGATCCATTTTGCCCTTTTTCAAGAACTTTGACTTTGGTAATTATTTTGTGTATTTTTGACATCCAATTATAGGCTTGGACCTGCAATCCTGCAATCATACTCCAAATGTATAACTATAGCAAGCATTTGTCTGGTTTTATGAAGTCTTATGTAATGCTGCATGCCTACATTTTGGTAGGTAGGACTAACTTAGATTATTGTATAATCTGGGTGCTATTTCTTGGATATTTCCCCAACTATCTTTCCTTTAGCACTGTAATTTAGAGTGTTAAATGTGGCAGAGAAATTCCTTTCATTCTTTCCCTGCCAGCCATCCAGAATGACAAATGTTTAAAAGGATTGTACATAAAAGCATCTTCAGAGTACTGAAAGTCTTTCCAAGGACGTCAATATATCAGGTATACTGTTATTCTTTAACCACCTGTCTTGAATAACAGGAACACTTACTAAACCAAAATAACCTCACCTCATGTTTATTTTTCTGTGTTAAAGCCATTATTCAGATTTGTTTTTTGCAGGTAAAAGATTCATATATTCGAATTTAAGTTGAAACATTTCTCTGCAGTTCTGGTTCCTAGTTTCAGTGACAATATCCACTGATAACAGAATAGCATGCCCTTTCTTTGGGTGGGGAAACATATTTGTATTTCACTACAAATGTTTGGTTAACAGAAGCACAAGAAACAAAACCACAAAATCTAAAGAGGGAAGTTTAAATGTATTTTTTATAGGAGCGGATCTGTAACAAAAACAATAAAATCCAATGTTTAAGCTTTATAGAAATAATTTAATGACCAGCTGCAGCAATAAACACCTTTCCGTTTTGATTGGGTCTTAACTCCTCCATCCAGTGATTAATTGCTCCATGAAAGACAAACATATTACATTATACCTTAAGTATAACATCCTGTTTTAAAGATTCCACTAGTGCAGTTTAAATGTTTTTGAACCTGTTCAGACTTTAAAAGGATATTTTGGGATCTTCCATTTATCATTACTTCTTGCATACATTCAAGATGAAGGCAATAACTGGCCAGGGTTTCCTTTCCTGTATTCTGCTTTGGTCTTGCTCGTATTTAAATTCCACTTAGATAAAGAGTAATACTGTGTTGTCAGGAATTGTTTTCTTTGGAAACACCATGGAAAGCACCGGATGAGGGTTGTGTTTCTTATAAATTGTGGGACAAATTAGAACTTTACTAAGTTCTTTAACTGGTTCCTATGCAGGATAGGCAAGTGATTAGGTAGTGTTAGAGTCATACTCATTAAAATAGTGATTAATAGATTAGGTGAGCTAAATGTTATATGTTAGTTACAAGTGCAATAATATTATATTAAAAATCTCAAGTTCATCTACTCCTCCTTTTACATGATAAAGAAATTTACTTTTTCATGATTGTGCTCCCTGTCACTATCAAAGATAAGCAAGCTAACAGCTCAAGTAGCGTTCTTGAGGGAACCTCGTATCAAGAAATGTGTGGATGTACCTGAAGGATGTACCTTTGTCGTGAGTGCAAAATCATATTTGGTTTTTGAATTCCAATTTGTTTCATATTGTAAGCTTAATTTGACAGCAATCTCCTGTGTTTCATCCACTCCTTTGGATTGAAGCATTTGTTCTGGGATGATACCTTCATGAAAGACTATCACAATCTAACACTACCTCCTTCAGTGGTCTCTCCAATTAGTCCATTCAGAGAAGCAGTAGAGCTCTGAGTGGGAATGGAGCATGCTCAAGTCTAGGTCCGTTTATTTCTTTTAGTGGTCTGTGGCTCTGAACACTCTTGACAAGAGAATATTCAAGGGCTGATGCAGATTCCTTTGCAAAGTGAGTTTGCAAAGAGCCTTTGCTTGTCTGCCATATTGTTGCCTAAGCAATCTAAGAGCCTGGGGTGAATGGAACTCAATAGAAATGTTTATGAACTCAGAAAAATGAGGTGCTAATATCAAGATCCAGAGCAGCTGGATGACAGCTTCTTACTGCAAGACATAAGTGTCAGCTGTCAGGTCTCTAGAGAAATCTCGAGCTTAAAAGTAGTGTCTAGTCATTACTTAGTACCAGGAAGCTTCATGCAGATACATTGGCCACTGAGAGAAGAAGGTCAGGATGTGACAATTCTCTTGACTCATTTCATTATCTGAAAGAAAAGATTTGATGGGTTTACATTGCAGCTAGGTGAAATCAACCATGATAAGGTTTGTAAAGTTTGAAGTAAATTTCATATAAAATGAAAATTAGATTCTTTATTTTTCAAAGTACAACCTTTTAAAGTCAAGCATCTAACATGACACTGAATAATCTTTTACTAGTGGACTTTAAAGCCATATGTGTTTTACAATATTTATGATTTTCAGCATCAGCTAACATAATTGTGAATTTTTTTCTTTCCTTTTTTTTTTTTTCCTCTCTAGAAGAATCAGTTAGGCTATGCAAGTATGAACTGAAATAGGTGCTCTGCTAGCAAAATCTCAGTCAAACATTTCAATGATATTACAGTCAAGGACCATTTCTTGTAACTCTCTTATATTTGTTGACAAATCTGGACCAATTTGGGACAAACATTATAATGTGGAACTACTTCATTTAGTACTTCTCAAGGGAATACCCATCACATATTTAGCTGCTACTTAAAAGTACAAATTCCTTGTCATGAGCAGCTGTTTACTGGTTATCATTACAACTGCAACATTATTTTGGGATTTCCTAAATAGGAGGAATTCAGTTAGTGGTAGAAATATGTAAACATGTATATAAGAAGATGAGAAAACAATCAGAAATAAAATAAAACTGAAGAAAATTGAGCAAGAGAAATGTCAGAAAAAGTCCTAAATCTGGAGGGAAAAAAATCAGTTCTTTCCAACTTCTTTTTTTGGTAGGATATCTAAACAAACTACCAAAAAAAAAAAGCTATCATTTCCGTGCTTGATCTTGGAGGTTAAAATGAAGCAGCTTTTTCATGGTGATGTTGATCTCAGGTGACAAATTTTGTTTCCAACTATATCCTCTGAATATTGTGTAGTTGAAGATTGGCAAGATGCTCATGGGATAACACATATAGCAAGTGGCACTGCGTGTCTTATGTTGTTCTTGCTCTGCTTTATTAAATGGTTGTCATTCCACTTATGAGATAGTATGTGTAAATAGGGTATATTATTCAAAAAACAATTCACTGAATTTTGAACCACATTTGTATTACTATGTGCAGAAATGACCCTGAAGGATATCTTGTCCTCTCTGGCAAAGAAAGAGTTAAAATAGGCTTTTCATGCTCTGCTTTCCTCACTGCTAAGGTATCTGTTTTAGATCCTCAGTCTTTGGAAACAGGTGTTTTTGTTTGTTTTTTTTTTTTTGATTAAAAAAAAAAACTTTCTTGAAAGTGTTCTGTTTCGTTCTATTTATAACCATACCATTTTTATGTATTTGTAATGTTGAAAAATCAGCTACTTTCAAAATATAAAAAACAAAAACATATTTAAGGCCTATATTAGAATTTTGATCATTATAGAGATGCTTTTAGACTTGAAAGGGGTGCCTGTCTGCATATGCTGTTAGGATTCTTGCAGTCCTTGCTTGCTAGTCATGTTTCTGTGTGATAATTTAAGGTGGGATCGAGAAGAATAGATTGTTGATATATATATACATATATATAAAATATTAATTTAAGCATTTCAGTAGTTCTAGTTACTAAAGATGTGTTTGAACTGCCATTCATTGATTCTTTCTGTAGAAGAGCAAGGCAGATTTATCCACTCAATATTGTGCAATCATAGTAATGGAAGAAAAATTATTAAAAAAGGTAACTTTTTAAAAGGAAAGGGAAAAATGCCAACAGTAAGTATTAATCACATCATGAATTCTGTTAAATAGTACCCAGAAGAAATGGAAAAATAAATTGATAGCCATCAACTAAGTTAACTTTTAAAATAACTTCTATTTGTCCATTTTAATATTATTCATTGTAAATACAATGAAAACATGATAGGTCTGAATGTGAGCCAGCCAGATTCTTTGTCCTGAAGCAGATGCTTCAGGAATAGATCCAGTCTCTGAGGATTTTCCAGGAATTCCCTGGTGGCCAAGAGACAAAACAAAAAAAAAAAAAACAAAAACAAAAAAACCAAACAAAAACTACACACACACACAAAAAAACCCAAACACCTCATATTCCAAAAATGCCTAAGTTCCAATAGAAAAGTAGGAAAAACAAAATAGCTCTCCCACTCTCCCCTAAAAACCCCATACCTGACTTCTTTCTTTGTCCAGGACTGTGGGTGTCCTTTTCCCTCCACTATTTATTTACATCCCGTAAAACTCAGATGCAGCCCAGGATGTGGGCCAGTTACTGCTGTATTGGAGCCTCCTCTTTGGCCAGGAGATGCTGTAGAGGAAGAGGGGCCCCCCCCTTTGCATTCCCTTCGTGGTGCACCTGGCCCGTTGTGCAATGCTACCCAACAGCCAGCTGCTAACAATGAGGAAATTGTGCTCGTAAGAAGTAGCTCAGCATCTGATGGTTATTCTCTGGGGAGAAATTGAAGCACTGGGGACCTGCTTCTTGCCAGGATGCTTTTTCCTCTTGAAAAAGTTGTCTCTGTGTTGAATTAAACACTTTTATCTTCTCTGTTTATGACTTTGTGGGGCTGGTTTCTTTAGAAAGACTCCATTTCCCCATCATTTCCTCTTCCCCACCCCCCAAATCCATCTGGGAGGATTAAGAACTTTACAGCTGAGAAATACCTAGGCATTGGAATAGCTATTTATAGTTTGATTGGTAACTTTTCCTAGCAGGGATGTTTGTCTGTGTTAATGTTACCTATTTGTGTTTAGGTGAGTGTGTAGATGTGAATTAGCATACAGGGTGCATTTTACAAAGAAGGTAGGCTTTTATTTAGTACTCACTATATCCTCTCAAGACACCCCCATTTTCTGAATGCCCTTCCTACAAACATCTTGTAGTACTTTGCAAAAAAAAAAAAAAAAAAAAAAAAAAAANAAAAAAAAAAAAAAAAAAATTAAACCAAACAGGATATGAAAATTCAGTGCCAAAGAGGCAAGTCTTTAGGAATGATTGACCTAAAGAGCTTCATCTGCGAAGGGAAGTCAGTTCCTTGGACTTTAGAAAACAAGCAGAAACCTCTAAATTCTGATACTGTCTGAATTTGAGAAAGTCTGCCATCCTTCACAACTTGAATTAGGCATATGCCTCAGGGAGAGTAGTCAAAGAACTTGATATAGGTAATGAACGTAGTGATTTTTTGCCTTTTATAACTATGACATTCTTGCATTGGCTTATGTCTTCTGTCTTGTAAAATCCTTTCAGAATACAAATTCAGCTCAGAGTGATGGGTCAGAAGCCTCAGAAGTAGCTAACAATACTTATATTGCTGCATGTAAAAATTATTTATGTATTTTTTAAATCTCTATTTTTTTTATCAGCTTCAGTTGATTTTGGTGCTCTTAAGGAATATACCAAACTCTATTAATTTACATGCTCCTTATATCAGTACAGATTTCTCTGTTTCATTAAGAGAAAGATCCAGTTGATGTCTTTTTGCCATAGTTTTGTCTCATGTTTAAATGGTTCTTAACAACCCACCTCTATACTGGTGCAAGAAAGCAAAAGTATTTTCTGGCTTATACATCTATTGTAATGTGAACAAATATTTCTACTGTTCTGTATGAATAGGAAAGAATCATTCAAAAATCTTCTTCAAAGAAGCTTCAAAAATCTGCTACAGTTGAAAGAGTTTTGGTGAGTGAATAGAAAACAATTATAAGGCCTGACTCATCAGTATTTAGCAATGAGACATGGTACTTAGAAAATCTGTTAGGATCTCCTAAAATACAACCCCTTTCCTCTGTTCTTCATCTTAAAGTAGGCTTTAGGTCTTATCCAAGCAAAAGTTGAAAAAAGATAGAAAGAGAAATTATCTTGCTTGTTAGCTCATTCTACAGTGAGAAGCAAAGGAAAGCATTTGGACTCATGCCCCAAAGCTAGTCTCAAAAGTATCATTAACTGGAAGTCAATCATGGAAGCGCAGTATTTTCCTGAAGATCTTGGTTGTGCTTACAGGGTGGATTTCAGTACATTTGTTTGTTCTCATGACTTGCAAATCTGCGAGTAATCTGTTCTACAATAACTGTGAACACTCTAGTCAGAAACTTGCACTTTGTTTGAAAAACGTTTTCATCCATAATTATAGCCACCAAATCACAATATCTGAAAGCGTTTCTTTGTGCAAAAGGCAGTTTTTCTTGGAACACTTCCAGCTTATTCCAATATTGGATCAGATTGGCAGATTCAATGAAGGTCTTGCTGTGACCAAGGGAGTAAGAACTAAATCCTAAAAACAAGCTAAGCCTTTCTCTGTTGACATGGATTGGGCCCATCACAGAGAAAGTGTTTGAAATCTTGAGGAAGTTCCGGCCTATCACATGGCTGGTGAAAAGCAATGAAGAACATCTGGCCTTATAATGATGAGTGAAATAATCTATGCCAGCTTCAGGTAAGGCAGCAGTCTATCACTGCTAAGCATGCCAGCTTCTAGCTAGCTTTGTAGAAACATGCATTTCATGCTAGTGACCTCACAAATCAGCTCATCCTCTTCCTACCTCAACTCACATTCAGTCTTTTTGTTTTAGCAAGATTGAGGAGTAGTTGATGGCAACACATTCGCTGTGGTAACTTGATTCTCTTAGAATATCCATGTACTGGGAGGTGACAGAAATTATGTTAGCTCCAAATTAAATACAAACATCCAAGTTCTTATTGCTAGATTTCTCTTCAGCCTTTGACAGATGGAGAGATTTGATGTATGTGCAGCCTATGCAAGGGCATAATACGAAGTGTGCTCATTCCTTTGGGAGGTATAACATAGCATTTCAATGGCTATGTCCTCTGCTTCACCTGGATATCTTTGTTGTCTCTCTGTTATCTGGGATATTCCAGAACAGCTGAACTCTGCAAAAATGATCCTGCACAATTCAAGCTTGAGCCTTTGTTTTAATAGTTGCACTGGGAGCTAAATTCAACATATTTTCATTGAAATATTAGTCACGAATTATATTAATAATGAATTTTAATGATTTAAATGTATCTTAGTAATTCCAGACTATATTCTTGCCTTGGTTATAAAAGTGCAAGACTCCACTAATTCCATCATGGCTGATAGAATCACTCTGCAGTCAGAACCCAGTCTGCAAATTCTGCTTGCCATTGAGGCAAGTGCAGCTGTTATTTTTAAAATGGTAATGTTGATGCATTAGATGACTTTACCTGCTTCCTGCTATTATTTTAATAACTTTAATAGCTTTAATAACTTTATTTTGAACACCAGAAACTGTGAGAGGCTTTATTTTTTTTCTGTTCACAGCAGAACAAAACACATTTTAATAAGAAAGTGCAAAAGTTGCCATGAAAACCTTGAGTAGGAGAGGTCAGAGCTATGCTGAAAAAAAATCACTATTTAAATAATTTTTGAGTGTATTTGGAAGCATGATATGACCAGTTTTGTGCTGAAGAATTAACCTCAAGGTTGTAATTATTTGATAAATGTGTTCATTTCCAAGGTTTCCTGTGTGGAAAACGGAAATAATGTAGTCTTATCAATTAGCAGTTGGTCTTCCCTTTGGACCATGATTTTAGTAGTGATATGGCCTTTTTGAAATATAAGCAATCTTTTTGTCTTCAGCATTCCTACTAATGTAAAGTCCTGTGTTCCTACTGCTGTTTAGTTGTTGTATTATTCTTCTCCTGGGTATGAGTATATTTTATCATGCCCTTTAAAAGCGTCTTTGCATGTTCAAGCTCACAATTCGTTGTTGCTCATGCAGTTAATCCCGTTGAAGTTGAGGCACATAAAATCAACCATGAACATCCCCAGGTATGAAATTCAATCTTGCTAGCAAAGATTTGTGCTGGAATTTTGACAGAACCTCTATTCATCTGTCTAATCTCTGGACTTTTTACATAATTTTTCTGAATTAAATTAAGATGACTTTTTTCCTCCTGTCTCTCTCTCTCCTTTGAATCATGTGAGAGTTTAGCATTTTCCTCTTAGTGTAACTTTAAAAGATCAATCCACAGCAAGTCTGATGAGAGCAAGACATTGACGTCGTACTTGATAATATTTAGGAAAGTAAATAGAGCTGTTTGGGTAACATTAGAAAACCTCTTCAAGTAATTGATAATGAATTATCAAGACTGACAAGAATCTAGCACCTACTTTAGAAAGAACTATGCAACCTTGCAATTGAAAATATTGGTTCCTCCAGTTGAGGCTTTGCAAATACCACTCTCTGGGTAGAAGAGAGTAGACTTCAGTATCACCCTGGTGTTGTGAGACTCAGCTCAGTTTTTGTGGTGACTCACAAACTTAAAAGAAGGCTGGTTTTTTGGGCATGAAAACATAAGTTCTACAGATTTTCTCATCAATACATGATTAGGTAGTACAAATAATTGCCCATTTTGAGGGCAAATAGATCAATTTGGTACAGCATGTGAAAACTTAGAGGACCATCATCATACCTGACAATTTCAGATTATGAAGGAATTGGAGCAGAAGTCACAGCAAGTCTGCGTCTGAAGTTTGGGTTAGATATTAGGAAGAATCTCTACAGAGAAAGAGTAGTCAAGCATTGGAACAGGCCACCCAGGGGAGTGGTGGAGTCACTGTCCTTCGCAGTGTTCAAGAAACATGGAGATGAGGCACTTAAGGACATGGTTTAGCAGGCAGGGTGTTTATGGTTGGACTCAATGATCTTGAAGGTCTTTTCCAACTATAATGATTCTATGATTTAATTGTAAATAAATGTAATTAAAGATGCAATCTAGTTTCCTTGAAGCAATGCAAATTAAGGGACAAGCATTAGGGGCTAAATTCTGGCCCTATTGAATGGTAAAATTTCTATTGACTTTTTACTCAATGGGCTTTATTTTTAGCCACTTTATGTTTGCCTCATTTTAAAATACAGCTAAGTAAAGCACATACCTGAAATCAATATCACCCTGCAGTACTGGGAACAAAGTACAGCTCTGTTTTTCACAACCAAAGGTAGAAAATAACTTGTCTGTCTTCTTTCCTTGTCCAAGCTATTAATGTAAACAGATGTTGAATGGGGATAGATTCATACATCTACCCTATGTTTTTATAAATGTTCTAGTAATGCTATTTGTGAAGTAAGAGATAAGACGTACCTGTGACCTAAACCAAATGTACCTATACAACTGCTCAACTAATAGCAGGACACAAACAATCATCCAAAAAATTGCACTACTACTAAAAAAATACCCTTCTGTTATGCTTTGATTGTCCTCAGTTCACCACAGATCTGTGTAATAACGATTAAGCCTTTAGGCATTTATTTATTTATTTATTTATTTATTTATTTATTTATTTATTTATACAGTTAAGGTAGACTAACAGCAAAAACGAGAAAGACTTTTAACAGAAGACTTTAAAAATCTCTCTGCACTTTTATTTATGAAGGAAAAGTTTCTTGTGCTGGAGGAAGGGTAGAGTAACTGCAATTTTTGCTAAACTTTACTGCTGAATGGTATCATCACAAACTTGTGATCTTTCTCCTGTCTCTACAAAGTACCAGGATTCATCTCATTGCAGCTCACTTTCTCCTGGGTCCATTTCAGCCCAGCAGTTGCTCTGTACTGTAATTCATGCTAGGGAATGAGCCATCACTGAGCAGGTTTGAGATACCAATCTGGCAACAGTTTGCCTCAATCCTCATTATCCTCCTGTCATTTTGTTATGATGTGTTTTTAAGAACATCCAGCTTTTATTTGCAGCAAAAGCATTTCCTCATGCTAAATAGAACATGCAAACCTGATTTATTTCTCATTTCAGCTGCAAATCTGTTGATTTGTGTTTAGAAGAGTTAAGTCTTATTTTTTCCCCCATCTGTATTACAGGCCAGACTGTGACTGCCATTCACACCAGCACTTTTGAAAATGAAGACAAGGCTGGGGGAGAGGAGAGAATTTTGCTCCCTTTTAACACTGTCTATAGGATCCAGCTGAAGTTGAGACCTCGCAGCTCACATGTTTAGACCTTGTAGCTTCAGAAGGAAGTATTCACCACACCTTCTTATTCCCTTTTATGCAAGACATACCAGTCACTTAGTCTACAGTCTCCATTTAACCTAATATGAAATGGATTAACTGCCATTGTTGCTTGCGCTAGCAGAAGATTGAATTAATGATCTGGAAGTCCTTTCTGACCCTCTGTTGCACTGCATTCTCTTCCTAAGAGAATTTGCCGTAATATGCCAAATAACATTTGCCATATGTTCTGGCAAATATTTTCTGCGTAATAGAACCAACATATTTACCTCCTACAGTAGTCATTGCTTTAACATGATGGGGTGAACACTGTCTTTTGTATCTGCATCCCCCTTTAGACATACATATCTTCTAGGCTTTCTAGGTGTCATAATGGGAGAGTTGATTCTCGAGAACCCTTTCCCAGGCGCAGATTTTTGATCACAAAATTCCCATGTACATTGGTGGCTGCAGGTATTTCTCTGGGAAGAGGAAGCATGGTCTCAGACCATTCCTCTTTGTCTTTACAGGCTAAAGGGAATCATTTTTAAAGGAGATTGTTGGGGAGTTTGCACTGCCTAGATCTATTGTTAGAAGATTCATATTCAGTACTTCAGAAATATCAGCCTTCATTATTACTGTTTTTTAAAGCTTTTAATTAAATAATTTCCATGTCTGTAAGAGCTACAGTCTGTTTAATATATGTGTACACAGGCATTGAGATTACAAGATTTAAGTCACTGAAATGCAAGGACTTTTGCTGGAATGCCAATGTTAAATCACTGATATAAACATCACGCTGTATAGTATGATCATTTTGGCTACATGAGCAGAGCAAGCAAGTGATGTCAAAAAAAATTCCATTAGAAATGGAAGGAGGTGTTAAAGCTGTAATGTTGCTACAGAGAAGGATATGGCAAGGGAGCTAGGGGCACATAGGACAGCTTTTTTTTACTTTATTTTTTCTTTTTTTGCTATATTCCCTCATGTTAAGCATACGAGAAGGGAGCTCCACAAAAAAGTGCTTGAAGATGACACAGATGGTTGCAGGAGACCAAATGGAGTCCTTAATGCTATGGTGGGGTACATGTGAGTCAGAGATATGTGCAGAGCATCTACCAACACAGCATTTAGTGAGCAGCCATGTGAAACTTGGCACAGAGAGCTTCCCTGCTTGGGTAAAAAGACAGATGTCTTCAGTGGCTTCTATACAAGGCTGCCTCTATATTGGCTAGCAGTACTGAGCTGCCTTATGGGCTTTGGGCACACTTTGGCTACTACATGGATATTCTCATAGTATAGTGACCATACAAGCAGTCTGTTCAGAATATTGTGGTTCTCTCCTGAGGTTCCCAGGCAGGTTTATCTCCCAGTATTTCCCCCAAACACTTCAGAGGTGGAAACTTTCTGGATAATCTGTTTGAAGGAATGGACTCAAATTCCTCTCCTAGTTATTGTTTACTTCTCTGAGGAATGCTTGATTTCCAGCTGTTGGGAATGCTCTACTTGCCATAAAGATAATCTGAGTGGATATGATTAGTTTCTACAAGTTTGCAGGAAATATAAACATGGAAAAAATAAGAGGCAAATTTATTTCTATGGCTAAAGAATTAATTCAAGGCAAATGTCTGCTAAAATTTTATAATGAGAGGATCTATTATACCTTCATGTGTTTATGCTCAGTTTCAGAAACTGGTCTGGATAAAACACATGCATGCTTTCTATGGAACTGCAGTTAATAATGCTTTATCTTTCTCTCTCTCTCTTTTTTTTTTTTTTTTTTTTGGACAGAAATAGACCTAAACTAAAACTGTAAATACCAGAACTTTGTGGCTGTGCATTTGGTCAAAAACAAATCTCAACTTGAATTTTACAAATGTCCTTTTCTCTTAAAGTTGCATTGTTTGTGCAATATGTGGGTTTTATGAGCTGTGCCTGCTGTAGTTTGTCAAGTCTAATAACTGCTTTGCTCTTCTTTCTGTTACCCTAATTCTTATTTCCATATGTCAAATATAGTGGGGTTTTGTTCTAGTTTCAGTGAGTGAAACAAAAGTGCTGAGAAAAAATGTAGTGAATGCCAGGGCTGAATGCAAGTAGCCGTTATCGTACCCTTGATGTTTTTTTGTTTATCTGAAAGCTAATGTGGGTTGTGTGTTAGTTCCTCAAGTGTGAATTTGGGGGGAACTTCTGAAACTGGCACTTGCTTTGGCATAGCAATACACATTAGATGAGTTTTAAGTAGATCAAGGTATAGGAAGCCCCCTTGCACTTCAGCGCTTTGGTACTTTGCATGCAGCTCATGGAGAACAGATCTTATAAACGGGATTAATGCCTGCTGATGTGGCCACAGCAATCCCCCTGGCAGCCCTTGTGCTGTGTGTGGCTTTGCAACATGGCAGATGGCAGCGGCACCTTGCCAGGGTGCTCACGTTAGGGACAGGCCTGGGCAGCAATTGTCCCCTTCCCACCACACCCCTGTGAGCACGATCCTCGTGGGAAAGCAATATCTCCTTTAAAGGTCCCATATTCAGTCTTGAAAATCACTTTTCTTACAGGGTCTCCCCACACACCTTACTGCAAGACAGTGCCTCAGTTTCTAAATAGGGTAAAACAACTTTTATTTCATGTTATTAAGAAATAAAACCATAATCACTGACCTATTATTCAATAGCTAGGAATGCTTTTGACACCTTGATTTCAAGTAAGATTTCAGAAAAATTAAAGTACGACTCTTTCAACATAGTAAGTTTCATAATAAGATTCTGCAAAACGTTGCTTTCTGCAGGCTTCCTTTTTTAGAGCTTCTTGTAGGCTTCAATATTATGATATTTCAAAGACATTTAAATACACAGACAATCATTTGTATCTATATGAGAATACAATTAAGAAGTGGTCTTATATTGGCAAATAGGTGAATATGAAATTAGATGGAGGTAAGAATTTGCCATTCAAAGGCATCTAGAATTTTAATACTAACATCTTTTTACCAGCAAGTATTCTTTTATTCAGGATTCAAATTGGAGCAGTCTTTCTTCTCACGGTATAATACAGGTTTTTGTCAATCGAGAATTTTAAAAAAAATGTTCTTTCTTTTAGCTTCCTAGTTGTAACAGATCTGTGAATGCATACTTTCTTTTAGGCTATGGATGTATTTGATTTATTGAGCAATGTGCCTTGCTACTGGAGATGTCTGTGATCATAGATCTCTGCCAGCCTAGAGCTGGGCTCTTTATGTTGTCTAGAATAAGCCAAAAAGCTTTCTATAAAGGCTAAGTATTTACTTGTAGTTACAGCCCCTTTTCTTGGGGTCAATTATTGGTCTTTAGGTTTTTCACGAGATGGCTGACTTCTCTCATTCTCTTTTTTTCTAAGGCAAACTTTAAATATCTGTTCTTACTGCTGTGAAATTCTTACTAATACACTCATCACTACATTAGTCTTTGGGGAACTATTCATATGGGGGTTATTTGAGCTGTGTCAAATTTTCATGAATAATACATGTATTCATTTTGAATGGAAGGTGCTCTCTGGCATGCACCCAAAGCACGAAACATGTCAAAACTATCTTCATCTACTTGCTGAGTCTACAGAATTTGTTTAAAAAACATGGCTTCATTATTCTCTTGTATATTGTATGCTCTTATAGTTCTTGATGGGGGAGAAATATCAGTTAAGTAAGGAGGTTGTAGAAACCTCAAATCATCAAAGGATGGGGAGAACCAAATGTGTGCTCAAACAAGAAGGGTTTTGCTCTGGGCAGAATTCAGATACTACATCGGTATTGTTCCTCTTGAGGCCAATAAATGTCATTTAAAAATGAATTGGTATTTGACACTTTGGGGAGTTGTCCTCTCTCTGAGTAGATTCCAGTGCAATGTGACCATTTAGTGCTGTTCTCGTGTATGAGTCCACTTGGCATTTGAAAAATAGCTTTACATTTTTATGGGTATTTATTAGCACTTATCTTCCACATTAATATTAAATTGTGAAGTTGTCTTAGAACCTTATTTATTTATCTATTTATTTTTTAAACTGAATTGCAAAACTGCCACAAATATTGCTTTTTCACATTCTCACCCAGGGCACAGATTATTCTTGTCACCGTATCTTTAGATAGAAAAGGAACAGTGAGTCAGCCACTTGCTTATGTTGTGAGAAAAGAACACTTGCACCATTTCCTTTGTTGCTGAAAGAAATAAATTCTTCCTTGTTTCATGAAATTTTACTGCTTTTGCAACTTTAATATAAATTGCCTCTGGAGTTGTTCTGAGCAAAACAGTGATTTTGTTGAGATTTTGAAAGGATGCGTTAATTTGTTCAGCATTCACAGGGAAAAGTCCATGCAGCTTTGTTCTGCAAGTCAGAAGAACTTATTCCTAAACATTGCAGTAGTTTTGCTAGGTGAAATCGCTCTATTGGCAAACACCTCAAAACAAGTAGCACTGGCGATTGAGGCTCACCTGCACACAAAGTCGGAAACTGTATTCCATATACTTGCCAAGGCCTCTTTGACTTTTTTTTTTTGTTTCTATCCTCAAAGATTTTATTTTTTCTCAGGAGGTTGCCTGTGGTTGCTTTGTGGAGTTTCTTGGTCACTTGATTTCAAGTTCTCAGTGTACAATTGATGATCCATGATGAAACATCTTCGCAGTCATGAATCACCCAGTAGTCTAGCTTTTCGTTGGAAAAAGAAAGTAACTAGTGTCCCTTCTTTTTCTTTGCTCTACAATGATATGCTACAAGCAACAGTTTCCTCTATATTTTCCAGAAACACTTTCATTTGTTAGGAATACAGCTGGGTGGTGCAGTAGATGTTAATGGAAGAGGTAAGATTCTGCTGGCTTTTATTTTTTTTAATATGTTTCTTAAAACACTAAGCACTTGTGTGTACCAATACGCGAGATCAGTGCCAGCTACTTCCTGTCTTCTGCTGTTGCTTTCTGTAGGCTAGTGCATATGCTAGTGTCCAGGTCAATCTGTCTCCTTGCATTCCTGAGCATGGTCCTTCATGCCAAGACTATAGGGTCCTGCTCCGTCCTCTTTTCCTTTCCTTCCTTCCTCCTACGTTGCGTACATAGTTGTTGCTTTTTGTATGCACAGCATACATATAGCATACAACAGCATACAATACAATACAATACAATACAATAGCATAGATGACCGTTTCTATAGCTTTGTCTTGTGATGATGGCTTTCCTTGCTCTTTCCTTGCAACTCTCTCAGACTGTCCTTTTAATTCCTTTTTTTTAAAAAAAACTTGCATTAAGCCAAGACCTTCTTTTGATACCTGAGCCCTGTAGATTACTGACAGCCCAGTTCTGCCGTAGTTTCTGATGCTGTGTAATACTATACTCCTCAAAAAAAATCTACTTAAAATATTGTCACTACTTAGCATGCATTCTGCAACCCTTAGCCATGCTAAGTAGTATTCTGTTTCACAAGTGGTCCCTTTGAAGTTGGTGGAGTTACACATGCTTACATCATGTCTGAATTTGGTCCACTGTGTTTACAACATGCATATTTGATATTGCACAGTGGGTGTACGTAACTTTAAAAATAATAAAAATTTTATTACTTTGAGGAGTGTGTACATTAAAAAAGAGATTTATGCAAGGGCTCCTTATGCTCTTCTGGCTCTACAAAGGGCCCTAAAGCTAACATAAATTCCACTAAAGATGAGCTGAAATTCCATTTTCACAAAGTTCTGTAAAATAATCTTGCATGTAAACAGAAATGCAGCCATTCCCAAGAGTGAAAATATCTATTTGAAAATAAAATATCCCAACATCATTTTCACTTCTTGTATTAAAAATATGATAGAGTTAATCACTGTAACTTCGTGTTTATTTTTAGTATACCTTGCACCATCTTATAGCAAATCTTCTTTGATGAGCAGTTAACCATTTTTATCCTGGAGAGTTTCAAATCTCTCACCCTTTTTGTAGTGTTGTATATAGCAATGCTTATTTTAAAAAGTCTGTTTACTCCTTGAATTATACTGAAGCAGTAAAAGCAAAAAGGTTTAATCAGGTATGGAATGTGAATTGAAATCTGTTTTGTTTATATTCACAGTTTAGCACAAGAAATAAAAATAAAAAAAAAAGTATACTTGAATAATGTAGAGATTGATGTAGGTTAAATGTAGGTTTCACCTTCCCAAATCTTTTCACTGTCTGATTTTAAGGTCGGGTCTATCTGTATAAAATAGGCCCTTTGGAGACTATAGAAGTCATTTCCTGAGGCTTCAGCTTCCACATAAAGACTAATAAATATGAAAGAAGTAGTGTAAGTGTATTATCTAATACCTGGTAAACACATATTGCTCTACAAAGATCGTCTTGGATTTGAAAGACTGGGCAAAAAGCAGAGGATCTGGATGCATTTTCTGATGGCAACAGATTTCTTGCTTGCCCTTTCACTTTGCCTCTGGACACCATTGTATCACTGGGTCTATCTGTGCTGACTGGTCTGCCTCACAGAGGTATTGTGAGGGTAACGCTGCTTCCACTTCCTTTATGACCGTCTAAAAGTTGTGTCTAAAAATTTTCTAGAGTGGAAAGAAAATTTCCCCAAAAGGAAAAAAGAAAATGACTGTTGCAAGTCTTCAGGGAAAACTGATCTATATGAATTCTGGATATATCAGTACAGTCACGTTCAAAGACATTTCAGTTGAGAGACTTCCTGTCTTGGCATACAATATTTTGTTTCTTTTGGACAGAGTAGTATAAGGTTTATGCAGTGGATCCACATACAGCTAATTTACAGCTTTCCTGTATGGTTCCTGAATGCATCTTTCTCATCTTCTTCCTTTTATTTTTTAACTGGGAAAATAAGCTGTGTTTTGGAAATTTTTCTTTATATGCTGTAGGCTACACTTAAACATTGAGGTCTTGGTAATTTGTGTTTTTAATGGATAGGGGGTTTTCCTTTTGGGTCATTTTCACAGAGCAACTTAGGTTGTCCAAACATATTCTGAAATACATTGGGGATTATGGTTTCAACACATGCATGCCTAGGGCCAAAGTATGAGTAACACATGAAATTTTGTTCCATTCCATGAACAAACCACTGTTTTGTGGTATAATACAAAACATATCTAAGTAGTTTAGATCACTATCAAGCATTACAACGTTAGGTTTTCTATTTATGTGACTACCCAAAGCTCATTAGAAGCTCATTTTGTAGCTCTAGGGAAGTTAGAATAAAAAGCAGTGAAAAATAGTACATTGTATTCAGTTCTAATTATACTTTATTTACTGTATTTACTAAAATGTACTTATACATATCAAGTGCATAATTTTATAGTTGCAGAGCCTGACTTCCAAAACTCGTGAAGTTCAGGGTTGTTCA
This sequence comes from Eudromia elegans, assembly GCA_003342815.1. Taxonomy (NCBI): domain Eukaryota; kingdom Metazoa; phylum Chordata; class Aves; order Tinamiformes; family Tinamidae; genus Eudromia; species Eudromia elegans. The sequence continues at coordinate 334,718 of PTEX01000035.1, read as the reverse complement.
TAGTAGTGTGTGCGTGCAATTCGGCGGGCAGCTGCGAGCGCACAGACGAGCCGGCTGTGTGTGAGTGTGGACACACTGCTGGTGGTTGGTCCCTACGTGCCGTTTGCGCGTTCTTGAAGCACCACTTCAAGGTTCAGTTCCCCTTCTCCATGTGCAGGAAAAATGGTAGTTACCAGGCCCAGAGGAATCATCAGGAGGGGACTGATGCACGTGAAATACCACGAATCATTTGAAAACGGACAGTTTGAATCTGGAGGTATATTTTGCCTATTCAAAGCTGCACTTTGATTGACTAGGTGAGTCTTTTAGGCTAAATCATGATTTTGCTCATCTTGGCCATGCTGGTGTGGGCTTCATGTCACCATCAGACTAGATTTGTAATATGGAAGAAGTTCCAATGGGCTGAAAGTTCATGTGCGAGAACTGGTTAGGTAGTAGAGCAAGTAGTGGAGGGCCCTTATAATATTTTTACCTGCCCCTCTTTGTCTAAGTTTCAAGTGTTCCCTTTATGTTTGTGGTCCATTTGACAGATTGGCCTCAGCCTCTAGTGGAAGGGTGGATGTAGTACAGAGCCATAGACAAGCAATAAAGCTTCTGCAGCTAAACGTAGAAAGAGTGAAAACAGGTCCATTAGGTATTAGAAAAAGCAAGAGTTTGAACAACCTAGATAAAAAAAAAAACCAGTGATACTCTTCACCTGTCTGTGCTCTTACCCCTTGCTGGAAATGATTTCTTGTAGTAAAAGGATATGTTGTACAAATCCAACCAAAAATGAGTGTTTACATTTTTTCGTAATGTGAAATTAATGAGCCATTCCCCTAAGAGTAAAAACCTCTCCTGAGGGTGCGTTAGTGGGTTATAATCACACTTCACAGGTGGTTGAATGCACAGGGCTGAAACACGCCCAAGACATACACTGAATCACAGCGAGGCACACTCAGCCATGACTTATGCTATAAGAGAATATTTAACAGCATTCCTGTTTATATAGCACTTAGTTTAAAATAAGATATATAAGCTTGTTGTTCTAATAGAACACGTGTTTTAAAATAAACTCTTTATATGAGAAAAAAATCCTTAAAATCCAGATAGCAGAGGCCCATCTTCATGCTCTTAGTATAATATATTACCGTAATAAAATGGAAGTACCATGTAGTAGACTTAAAACAATATGCCTGCTCCACAAAATAAATGCCTGTTTATTAGTCTGTCTCCTTATGTATCCCGGTGCCCATAACACCCCCCAATAGCTAGAAGATGACACTAAATTAACTTATGGATATTTGCTGCCAAATGAATGCCACTTACTTACGTGCTCTCATCTTACTTATTTTAATTAATGAGTAAAAGCTCTGTTTTTTTTCATCCTTAACCTTCTTTCAGGTTTACTGTTATGCACCTTCTTATAAATTCCTTGGCTTCCAAGCAAAGTTTTATGGGCATGGAGCATTGTGTTTAAAAATAAAAGTTCTGAACACCCATATGTTTTGAGGTACAACTCCTTTCCTCAGAGGGTATATAACATATAAAACAAAAAAGCCTATTTTATAATGGAAATCTGAAAACAATCAGTGAGCCTCTCGTTCAAAGTAACACCGGGGTTGCTTTAATTTTCACAAATTCAATTTTCTTTAAAGTGCCGTTTATATGCCCATGTTGAATTATAATAGTTAGTAGTAATTTATTGGGGATATTATTCCAGGAATTTTTCCGTCTTCTACCTTTGACCCTACGGATGTGATACACGGGAATAAAGAATGTATGGTGCAGTATGACACAGTATGCCATACAAGAAAAACAGCATTGCAGTAGAAAGGTTAACTGGAAAAGATGCATTTGCTGCATTCATGCCACTTTTTAAAAAAATCACTGCATAGTTTTTTTGCAGCACTAGGTTAGTGTTGAGATTTCTTTTTCTTTTTCCTTTTTTTTTCCCCCATTAAGCTATCTCCAAAGCACACTATTTTGTTGCATTATTCTAGGAGAGGGTCACTGTGACATAAAAATAGAGCTGTTTTGGCTGAGTTTGAAGCTAATGGTAACCAATGGAAAGTCTCCACTGTGGGCTTTGGATGAAGGCATTTATAATGACATTACTCCACTAATTTGTCTATTTAAGCTAACAGCTTTGTAATAGGTTTTGTTTCTTTCTTAATGATTTTATAATCTGGAGGTACTCTTCTTCAGCCAGCATCTTGCTGTTATTTTCTTTTAGTAGACTCTCTGTTGAAGTCAGATTTTGCAACACTGTGTTCTTCATGCTTTCAGGAAAACAGAATCCACCCATAGCAATTTCCAAGACTGTTGGTTCGAAAAAAACGTGGTATTGGGCTGTATCTTTATTTTTAGTTTTTGTTTTTGTTTGCCTCCCTGTCTGTGAGATGCAGTGGAGAACAGGGAAACCAATCCTTACAAAGCTATTTGCGCATCTTACTTCTGGCATCAAGACTTTACACTGTGTTTTTGTTCTGAGACATAAACAATGTGTCAAGGGGCAGGGACTGTAAAGAAGCAACGCATCTTCTTCCCTGGCTGCCTCCATGCAAATGGCAGTGAGGTTGTTCAATTCAGTGGAGCTGAAAATTTATCCTTAAAATCAATCTCGGCCATGCTGTGGGTAAGGTTGACCAGATACAGCTATTTTTACTCTCGTTTGAGGGATTTATCTGCTCTGGAGGATGCATCAAGCTGATATTTGATAAGTGCACAAACACACACAAATGATGGCAACTTGAAATGTGTAGAAAATATTTTCAAAACAGTGCTAAATAACAAATAGAAAGCTTTATACTCAAGTACCTCTTAGCCTTACATGATGGGTAAAGGAAAAATACATGGCATGGCCGAGTGTCACTCTTTCTTTGCAAAGCCTTGTAGAAAATGAGTCTTGGGAAGCAAGGCTCTGGTGTGTGTGGCCTCACAAAATTCGAAGATTTGATTTCTCTTCCTTGTCTCCTCAGCTGGGAAACCATTTGCCTAGCCTTAATCTCTGTGCCTACAAGACTTGCCATTTTCAGTTGTCAGAAACAGTAGTGCCAGAGTAGGTGATTTAGCAGTTCCATTCCCTCGAGGCCACCCAAAAAAGCAGTTTCTATTGTACGTACTGTGAGAATTGGCTCTCAGCTGGCAGGCAGGTGAACTCTGCTGCTCCGTGCGCTTCTCCTATACCACTGCCATCTCTCCAGTAACACATCATCACTCCTGCATCGTTCTCATGCTACAGCATGTTTACATATCGCTGGAACAGCAGAGCCCTTTGACAACGTGTTACGGTGATACATCATGAGCGACAGAGCTATTCTGAGGGTATTTCGCTCCAAGGATACTTTCATCTTAAGCAGCACAGCTGATCTCTGGACTGTCTTAGCCAAAAGTTGTGACAGATAAAACGCTATCTTTGGAATGACCATTATATGATAGAAATGTGTGGGTGCAATGTCCAAGTTGCAGAGGACCACGCAGAGACTCTGTCTTTAATGGCATCTTCTCTTACCACTCACATATATCTCCGGGTATCCCCCTGAGACAACTATTCCGTGTCCCTTCTTGCTTCACAGACTGACTGCAAAATTGCTGTTTATTTGGAAGTATTCTCGTTTTGTTTCAATCATTGGGCGGCCTCTAAGATGTGGGCCGGGGTGGGGGGAACAAAGAGCGCTTGAAGACAGGCAGCATGGCAGCAAAGGCCTTGGCGCGGCGCGCGGCAGCGCAGGATAGCGCTTTATGTAAGAGGATCCGGACAACGAGGCAGGCAGCTGGCACCCTGGGAGAGCGCTTTATGTAACCCAAGAGATAATCAGCCTGTGGCTGGCATCGGCCTCCGTATCGAATACAATGAGAGGGAACAATTGCATTCCCTTGTGCTTCTCTCACGGAGGTTACTGAGGGGAAGTCCCTGCTTCCCACTCTCAATAGCCATGTGATATTAGATATATTTACTGGGGGAGGAAAGCCGGCCAGTTCCATTGTGCTAAGCTTTTTGTTTGCCGTAATTTATTTTTAAAAAACATGCCCTTTGCCCGTGCACTGCTGTCAGGGGGAGCAGCTTAAATAATTCAAAGCTTTCCAAAGAAAAAGAGTGACTTTTTAATCACGGCAGTGAGCAGCACTTTTTGGCAAAATTATAATGCTACCAGGAGGCAATTTAATAAAACACCCCAGTGCTGGAGAATCTCCTGAAGTACTAGCAATTTGAAGGAAATAAGGGGATATGTTTCTTTCTCTGCTTCTCTCTTTTAATCTTTAAAAGAAAACCACAGTGCCCCTTTGGTGCTTCTTAAGTGGGAGCAACTGTTGATTTAAAAGAAAGAGGAGCTGGTCTTTATGGTTAAGCATTTCAGTCCAACACCCTCTTTTAAAGAGCAAAACACATTAAGGTTTTGTTTAAGGTTCTTCTTTCAAAACCAGAGGGACTGGAAAAGGTTGGCTGTGGAACGCCAATCTCCCCACACCAGAATTTCTTTGATAGGACTCCAGGAAGGCCTTGGGGCATCCTCATTTCTCTCCACTCTTTGACTTATAATATTCCCTCCTCCTCCAGTGAATAGCTGAACTATTTTTGCTTGCTTAGGAAGACACATCCTAATGAGTGTCTCACAATTGTTTTTATGCTGGTGTAAATGCAGGCTGAAAGCAGAGTGAGTTCTGCTTTACCAAGATCCACACATTTCTTATTGCACCAGCTCTCAAGCCCATGGCTCAGTGTACCAGAACCCTTCAGATTAATTTGCGCTACGTGTACGTAGCTTGCAGGAGGAGGCTAGGAAGAGAGAATGATTTGTGATTATCTCTGACCATTTGAGGGTTGTGATGGAATTACCACTTGGAACATGTGATTTATATGTTTTTTTAACATAAGGTTTATATGATGTGTATATATATATATATATAAAAATATATTTGATTTATAGGTCATTTTCAAAATCTGTCATCCACATATATGTAATTTTACACAAGCAGATACCTGAACACTTCCATTTCAAAGTCTACCAACTGAATATAAAGCTCATAGATTCCTGTAACTGCAGCATATTTGGAATATCAATTAAAATATAAAATATATAGGGTAATACCCTGGTAACTAGAAATATCTAATGCTGGTCCTCCTGAGAGAAATGTATGAATGTATGCATGAAGAACTATTTGCACTGTTGGTAGTAAAATGTATAACAAAGGAATAATATAATCAAAATATAAATTAGTAAAGATTATTATTCAAGTAGGCATGTATTACCTACTTATAGTAGGAATACACACATGCAGCTGAAACAAGTCTTAAATAGAAATGAACTAGCAAGTAAACACCTATAACTTGTACACTGTACTTTTAAAAACACTTTTCTAAACCTTGGGCTTGGGAATTAGCATATATAGCTCATTTTGGCCAGAATGCAACTTCTATTCAAATCAAAATGAAAGTTCCTATTCACTTGAATGAAAGGTGGATTTGTACCCTAGCACTGAAATGCCTTTTTTTTTTTTTTCTCTTTTATTTTCTTTCCTCGTCTT